>LULA01015885.1:0-26478 GCA_002091835.1 Anopheles maculatus | reverse complement strand
ATTGAGTATTTGATTTCCGAGTATCTATGGTTTTTCTTTAATTTAGCTGTACTTTTTTGTGTTTTTGGCTTCTAGTGTTTGTGTTGCAAGTTAATCAGCGCCAGGGCGTACCAATATAAAGATTCTAATAGCCTAAGCAAATATTCAAATCGTTCTTAATGAGCTAGCTTCATGAAATCGGCTGTGCCAAATCACATGTCTGTATGTGTGTGCGTGTTCGTGTTTGTTTTCTTATTTGTTTTTTACATATTTTGGTTTCTATCTTTTATGTGTTTAATATCAAACCGAGCTGTATGTTGCGGATGCTAAGTGTAGGACTTTCTTCGACAACACTTTATCGTAACAAAGTTTTATCGTATGTGACAACCAATATTTACGAGTCGCCTTTTCGAGTCGGCTCTTCGTTTTGGGTTTCGTTTGGTATTAAACCAAACAGAATGATTGTAGCCGAAAGCAGGGCTAGCAGTTGAAGACAAAACAAACTATTTAGCAGGTCAGGTCAGAGTTAGATCAACCGATGTAAGGAATGATATGTTGAATGTTGTGCGTGGTGGTAAAATCTACCCTATCTCTCTGCAAACGCTATGCTGCCGGGCAAGAATATGTTAAAAGCAAAACCCCCGAAATGATCTTTCGTGCCTTTTAGTCGCTGCTGTACGTGTGTTATACATGTAGCTGGATGCTGATGCAAAACAGCCGCTTTCGTATGTATCAATGTCACTTTTATGTATTGTGTTCTTTCTGTTCTCTTCATTTGAATATACATACATAAATTCGTTCGTACTTGATAAACTTATTTATTTGCAATAACAAAACTAACAATGGAAAATCGTAAACTTACGTTCGAATCTGTCTTTGCTTAACAGATGCCAATTAGCAGTTACTTTTTGCAAGAAACATTTGTTTGCAAAACGGTGAAATACAATATTAAAAGAAGTTAGCAATACGGCCAAAACTAACAAACTTTCGTTCTGCTTAAACTAGATTGAAGTTTGCAAATTATCAAACTTTAAGAAAACATTTATCAAAGAATCAGTTCAATAGATTTGCCTTGCTTTAATGATCAGTTAGGTATTTTATTTTGACTAGACATGTTCATTGCTTCAGGAGGATAGAATTGATTGCTAAATGAAGGGATGAAAAAAAAATATTTACACGTATACTTACAATTTATTTACTAAGTTTCTTTTTGATTAAACAATACACACGCAGCTAGGATGCGATACAACCACACCATGTATCAGTTTAAATACCAATTTGATCGAAATCAATTCCTTCGTTTAATTGGCTGTCAAACACACATACACTAATTCACACACAATCGTCACTTAAGAAAGAGTAGCTCAATCATATGGAGACAGCAAACGTTACGGGTGGTTACAGTTCAACTTTACGACCGTCATCCAACAAATGCTCAAATAGTGATTTGACCCGTGCCATTTTCCTAGGTATCTTTAATAAACTTCGTTGCTTCACTTTGTGGAGCTGGTGGTATTCAAGCATTCAAAACCATGCGAACTCTTAGAGCCCTGAGACCGCTACGTGCCATGTCCCGTATGCAGGGAATGAGGGTACGTAACTTCAAAGCATTTACCTTATACTCATTAGTTTCCAAACAAGCATCAAATAGAGCAAACTGCTACATACTACATATCGATCTTTGCACAAACATTTGATTTCAAAGCATCAAACCCAGTATGAAGCATCATCCAAACTCAATTGCGCTATTCTAACAATGCTCTTTCTAGATTGTTCTTACATGGTGTTAGTTTATATATTTTTTTCTCCATCATACAAACGACGTAGACTGTGTTACTTATTCGATGAGATTCTATTGTTTTAGAGCTCGTTATGGCCCATTACTATATCACGCTGCATCTGAATTAGTTCATGAGTAGGACTAGTTGATACCTTCTTAGCCGTGTATTGCATTTTTGAATTATCGCTTAATTTTTTGTTCATTAAATGTCCCTCTATCTCTCTCCTTTGTTTTCATTTGTAATAGTAAGTGTCACATTTGTGAGATGGAAAGAACATGTTTGATTTGTATAGTAAATTCGTAACACTTGTACGTAAAGTAGCATGTCTTTTCTGCCTTAATCATGTACATACAAATACTTGCACGGTATATGATAAAGTACAAGCTCTGAATGTTGCAAAATATTGTTACACAACAACAACTCTCGATATAACATCACCAGCATTGAATGTGCTAAATAAAGTTCTATACATACTGTTTTGGTTCTGTTTGCCCTGTCTCAGTTACATATGTGCACATCACAGCTCATCAGCAAATACCTTGTTGTGGCATGCTTTTGCAAAAATTGTTTCACTTTTTCAGTATTCTAAGATTTGCTAGACCTGCCTCTACTCTCTTGCTTGATTGAAAGAATTGTATGCATACTGAAAATTTGAAAACATCAACGAACGCTTTACGCATCAATTTTTTGCCTCATTGTACTGTTGCGTTTTCTGTTCACTGCTTTGTCTGAAATGACAGAGCAGTTTCCGTTTCCAAATAAAATATTAAGATACAAAAAAAAAAATCAAGAAACGAATTGAAATTGAACAACTTTCCGTGTACTATTAATGGGTTTTCTCTGTATCTTTAAAACCACGTGTGACTATTGCACCAACCGTATAATGTAGGTCGTCGTGAATGCATTGGTTCAGGCTATACCGTCCATCTTCAACGTGCTGCTGGTTTGTTTGATATTCTGGCTGATATTTGCTATCATGGGAGTGCAACTATTTGCTGGAAAATACTTCAAGGTATTACAATATGACTCACCTGTTGCCCGTTGTAATTTGTTCCGTAACATTATCTGATCTGATCTGCTCTCGTTTTAGTGTGTGGATAAGAACAAAACAACATTACCTCACGAAATTATTCCGGATGTAAATGCGTGCAAGGCCGAAAACTATACATGGGAAAACTCACCGATGAACTTCGATCACGTCGGCAAAGCGTATCTGTGTCTTTTTCAAGTAGCGACATTTAAAGGATGGATACAGATCATGAACGATGCAATTGATTCGCGGGATGTAAGTTGCATCTACTACAATGCGGCAGTAGTAGCCGAATGCTTTTACCAGTGCGGTTTTACAATTTCGATTTCAGGTCGGCAAACAGCCTATACGGGAAACAAACATCTACATGTATCTGTACTTTGTGTTCTTCATCATCTTCGGATCGTTCTTCACGTTGAACCTATTCATTGGTGTGATTATCGATAACTTCAACGAGCAGAAAAAGAAAGCTGGAGGATCGCTGGAAATGTTCATGACGGAGGATCAGAAAAAGTACTACAATGCGATGAAGAAGATGGGATCGAAGAAACCACTCAAGGCAATCCCACGACCAAGGGTGAGTGTTTTCAGTTCCCTCGAACATGCCAAGCAACGCTGCTAAACCCCGCTCTTTTCCCAATTGTTTACAGTGGCGTCCGCAAGCAATAGTGTTCGAAATTGTGACGAACAAAAAGTTTGACATGATCATTATGTTGTTCATCGGCTTCAACATGTTAACCATGACGCTGGATCACTACAAACAATCAGAAACGTTTAGTGCGGTGCTAGACTACCTGAACATGATATTCATTTGCATTTTCAGTAGTGAATGTTTGATGAAGATTTTCGCCCTACGTTACCATTACTTTATCGAGCCGTGGAATCTGTTCGATTTCGTTGTGGTCATTCTATCCATTTTAGGTGAGTAATTTAGGTGACGGAAGTTTCAGTTGCTATACCAATTCCTGTCCTATTACAATTTTCAGGTCTTGTCTTAAGTGACATTATTGAAAAATACTTTGTATCTCCGACACTTCTGCGAGTCGTGCGTGTTGCAAAGGTGGGCCGTGTATTGCGTTTGGTGAAGGGCGCCAAGGGTATACGGACGCTGCTGTTTGCGTTAGCTATGTCGCTGCCTGCACTGTTTAACATCTGCCTGCTACTCTTCTTAGTGATGTTCATCTTTGCCATTTTTGGAATGTCATTCTTCATGCACGTCAAGGACAAGAGTGGTTTGGACGATGTGTACAACTTTAAAACGTTCGGCCAGAGTATGATATTGCTATTTCAGGTTAGCTATTCCGCTTGCGCTCGTGGTGAGTCCCGGCCCATCTCAACCGTACGTTCGTACGTTTCTGTCTATTATTTGCAGATGTCCACCTCGGCCGGGTGGGACGGTGTGCTGGATGGTATTATCAACGAGGAAGACTGTCTACCGCCGGACAATGATAAGGGCTACCCGGGCAACTGTGGTTCATCGACGATCGGCATCACGTACCTACTGGCGTATCTAGTAATAAGTTTTCTTATCGTCATCAACATGTACATTGCTGTTATTCTCGAAAACTATTCCCAAGCTACGGAGGACGTGCAGGAGGGCTTAACGGACGACGACTACGATATGTACTACGAAATATGGCAGCAGTTCGATCCGGACGGTACACAGTACGTCCGGTACGATCAGCTGTCCGACTTTCTGGACGTGCTAGAGCCGCCCCTGCAGATACACAAACCAAATCGTTATAAAATCATCTCGATGGACATTCCCATATGCCGTGGCGACATGATGTTCTGCGTCGATATACTGGACGCGTTGACGAAGGACTTTTTCGCCCGGAAAGGAAATCCCATTGAAGAGACGGCAGAGCTGGGCGAAGTGCAGCAGCGTCCGGACGAGGTCGGTTATGAACCGGTGTCGTCCACGCTCTGGCGACAGCGCGAGGAATACTGCGCGCGGCTCATACAGCACGCGTGGAAACGCTACAAGCAGCGTCACGGCGGTGGAACCGACGGTTCCGGAGATGATCTGGAAATAGATGCCTGTGATAACGGTAACGACGGTGGCAATGGTAATGATAACGATGGTAGTGGCGGAGCGGCAGTAGGTAGTGGAGACAATGGAAGCCAGACCGCCGGTGGCAGCATAGCTGGTGGCGGAGGCGGCACCCCCGGTAGTGGCAAAAGTAAAGGAATTCTCGGCGGATCTCAGGCTAACATAGGTGTAATGGAACATAGTCTATCATCAAAGGAATCACCGGATAGTAACGGCGATCCGCAAGGCCGTCAGACGGCCGTTCTGGTGGAGAGTGACGGATTCGTGACAAAGAACGGTCACCGCGTCGTCATACACTCACGATCTCCCAGCATAACATCGCGAACGGCGGATGTCTGAGCCAGGTCTCGCCCCCCTCTCTCGGATTCAGATTCCGAAGCACGGCAGAAATAATATTTAAAATGACATGGAATGTAAGATTGAACTACACACAACCAACATCGACAAAATCTCTCTCTTAACATATACCACCCAAACATACACTACCACATGAACACACACGAACGCGCAAGCTATCTTATGTACATGTACATATGGGTCCGGTCAATCGAATCGACCGGACATCAAACTCCTCAATCAACAGAACAGAACAAAACGGATAATCGTAAGGAAATCAAAAGAGATTGTTTTGCTGGTGCTGATAAGACTCTGTAGCACATTCAGCCAGGCAGCGTATCTATCGCTGCACCGAAGGTCGAACAACCAGGCCTAGGCATCGAAAGGTCGGAACGAGTTCTTAAACTGCGCATCGTGAGATTTTCATCGCAATGGGAATTTGCTACTCTAAAGCAGAACCACGTGAATTTAAAACAATCATCAACGTTGTACTTACCACGCAACATGCTATTTACTATTTTGAGCAACCGATGCCAAAACCCATCCATTTGCGGATGCCCTTTGTTTGGGTTGGCAAACTGTTTCTTGCTACAACATCATGGACATCATCATTTGTGACATTGCAAAGCTGTAGAATGCCATCACTCGAAATTTTAAGCTAAGCACAGCTTAACTTACAACTTTATTTTGTTCTGTCACGCTATGTACTAACATTTCGTTGAGGTTCATCGATGTTTTACAGTACAATGTGATGTGACTACCAAAAAGGGTTTTTTTGAAATGCTCGTGAATTTCTTAAGAGCATTTCTTCGTTAATGCTTAACGCTCTGAAACTTCAGCATAAGACAAATGAACAAAGAGAATATAATGAAGGACATCAACTATCCATTTGCGATGGAATCGAAACTGAAAACAAACTGTTTGTTTAATAAACTCAATCAACGACACATGCGCAGGCAACAAAGATCTTAGAAATGTGGCAAAATCTGGTAGCGGTAACAAGTAAACTGCCATCGTTTACTACAGTTCTTAAGCTTGCTTGTTCCTTTTTCCCGTTTTGCAATAATATGACATTTACCACATCGTTACACAGTTAACGTTAACGATGATGACGATGAAGCTTTTTTTGTTTTCACCGTTTGCCGATCGTTCAAACACGATCGAAACAAACCAAAAACAACGTAACTGCAGCACGAAGTTTGAGCGTGAATGCTTATAAAATGGCACGACATTCTCCTGATGTGGAAGAACCGTGCAAAGCCAGCTAAAGAAAGGCCTGTGTGTGCGTGCAATTGTATCCATAGGTTTAAAATGCTTGAACATTTGCAAAGCCAGTTTGGGCGTGAAACTAAAGGACGCAATGAATAAATCCTTTAGCACGAGCGAGCACCATTTGTTTGAGTGCTGCCTGGATCTTGACAGTATTTATCAGTAAAACCTCTGCTACGTTATTCTGTACAAGCGAAACAAAACACACAACTGCAAAGCGTACTTGAAATTGAAACCGGCATCCCCAACTAACCATGGACAAGCTAACTACTACCTACTACTACTACCTTAAAAACGTCAAAGCAAATCTGTCAGCCACTAGCAAAGCAAAAAAATCCAGCTTGGCCAATATCATTAATAATATGTTTCTGCGTGCAATCAAAAAGCCATCAACAAAGAGGAATGAGAGATATAAATGATTTTGAAAAAACAATGTTATAACAAAAAAAAAACGCATAATCATTTGTATCGAAGTGCAAACAAACACTTACAAAAAAATCAAATGCGAGGGGTCGGGGCGAGCCTTTAAATGTAATGATTAAACTTATTGAATTTAATAAGAAAGTAAAATAATAACACATACACACACAAACACACTCACACATTCACACACGCTTATTCACTAACAAAAGAGGACACAATGACACAAGATCACCGATTCATAATCAAAACAAAAAAAAAAACAAAGAAAACATTTCCACTCTACAAAACCGTACACACCCAAAACATACTATAAATGCTTTTAAACATAAACGAATATTGCCAGCAATTTGAATGTAAGATTCTTAAACTGTGCTGGCAGTAATGCGAACGTAGGTAATTTAAAGAAAGAGGAAGAAAGGAAACAGAGAACATAAATAAGAAAACCTAGATATAGTTTCAAAAGGATGGCGAATTTCTTGCACATTTAGCATATTTAAAAAGGTGAGGTGTCCAAAAAAACCGTTTTGTTAAGATCCTTTCAGTCAGTTTTGCGCCGGAGAGACTATTAACTTAGTATGTAACAACGGTTCGGAAGTATTAGGAAGAGGTGCTTCACATAACTGGAACGCTAACGAGTATCAAAGAATATGACAACAAATGTTAAACAACAACAAACAAACAAACAAACAAACAAACAGCAAACTAGTGATCGGGTCAGAAAGAGATGAAAGCTAGGATAGAAGGCATCATAGACAGCAAAAGCTAATAAAAAAAAAAAGGCTTAAATATCAATCATTTTCAGAACAGTGTGCGCAGCGCCTCTGAACAATGAGCAAGAAAAAGAGTAAACAAAACGAACAAAAAAATAAACACGGAAGAATAAAAATACGCAAAATGGAGTGCAGCAAACAATTTGATAAGCTTGGTAAAAAAAAACAAACAAACAAAGCAAAAACTCTGCTCTACACACGCGTACGTAATGTAACACACAAAGTCACAAAAAAGGATATAAGCAAAGAGGCAAAGTTGCTGTATCTTAAAAAACGATGTTTCTTTATAGGTTCCCTTTTTACCGATTGCTTCATAAGAATGCTTTTGTGATATTAAATAAAAAAACCAAAACATGCAACAACAACAAAAATAATAACAAAAAAAAAATACACACATACAAAACAAAACTAAACAAACATGCTTTTGGGAGGAGCCGTTTCCGACTAGGCACCGCATACATAGAACGGCATAGGGAGCAAAGGATGCATCTCCACAAGGATGCATTTTTTGGACCCAATCACACACGGCGCAGGTGTAAAGTGTGAAGTAGTAGAATATTTAGGCTAGGTTGGCAGCAGCAGCAGCAGCAGCAGCCGCAGCAAGCATAACGTTCAGAAGGTTTATCTGGAGGTTTATCTCTGATCCATGTATTGACTAATAGCCTAAGCCAGTTTTAAAACATTGGAAGTCGCTCCTCAGTCTCAAAACAGTCCACAAAAATTCACATTGTATCTTAATACGTTTGTAAACAAAACAAAACAAAATAATGCGTATGGATCACTGCCACATACATGCATTCGCTCACTTTACCGTACCTATGAAAGCTTTCCTCCCACTATCCACTAACACAGGATCACTCGCACGAAGGTAAAGGAGTACGCTTTTTAGTTTTTAATAACGTACGACGAATTGATTTATATAGTTTTTAAACTACCGTTTCTTAGTGTCACACGAAATGCAACAAAACGACAAAACACGCTCATTGTGGACTTATGATTATACTGGTAGCCGTGTATTGAAACGCCACGTTTACGCTGTTCTACTAAATGTAATGTGTTCTTTCACACCAACACACACACACCCAGACCCAAACACACCCACACACACACACGCACACATTATTTGATAACGGTATTATGCTTTCACTTTTCATGCTTATCATCGCATACCGTGTTCGAAAAACAAACAGGCAAAAATCGAATCGAACAAAAAAGGATAAATCTTGTAGATAGGTAGCACAACGCTCATTACTAATTGAAGGTTGCGTCCGAATGTGTGGCGTCACGATACAATTCATCCCGCACGTTATGTTTGCTTCAATTTGCTAGGGGTAAATTGAGATGAGAATGCGCCCACCAACAACAGGTACTGCTAAACATGGGCCACAAAAAAACAAAGAAACAAAATATACCAAAGATTTAAAAGTCAACCTCTTACAGTTCGTGCAAATATTTAATGAATCGCAAGGATAGTGGCAGTAAAACAAAAAGAAACATGAAAAACAACAACAAAAATGGCAGCAACAAACACACACACACACACACACACATTTATTTTAAACTGTTTTTTGCTATAAAACTCATAACAGTAATAGACGAACACCAGCTGTCATCATCAAGCTAAACGTATGCAAGTACACGCACAACCGTGCACTATCAGACATGTGTACACACACACACACATATACACACACACACAAACACGCATACAACACATGCATACAACTCGTTGTTACATGATTAATTATGTTATCCATCTTACAAAACACTTTACTACACGAATCACATCTGCAAAACGATTGATTCTATCCATTCTACAGCGAGGATTAAGGAAAAAGAGAAGGAAAATAGGCAAAAGTGTTTGTTTCGTTTGTGTGTACCCACTGTTAACACAAACAGCACAACACAAACAGTTTTACAGTACAGTACAAGAGACAGGAAAACAAAACGGTGGTTTTCGGTTCGGCCTTTTTACACCGCTGATTGATTGGCTAGTAGTTTGTGTGCATTATGGTTTTTTTTTTTTGCATAAAATCAAGAGAAACAACAAGAAAACCCCGTTCAACAACAACCAACCAAACAACCCATCTTGTGTCGAATGAAAATGTTCGCTTGAAGCGGTGAAGATAATCTCACGCCACAAAACAAACAAGTACGATGAGACGAGACGAGAAAACATCGGTAGAGCATAAAAACTATCGCCAACTAACACACGCGCTCATACTAAAGTACACACACACACACAGAAACACACGGAGGCAAAAAAAACGATACTAAGGGCGCAAATATATGCTTGTAAAAAGAAAGAAAAACAAAAACAAAAATATTTAAAGGAGTGAAACATAGATAAGAATAGAGCCAGCTAGCTAGTTTACCGATAGGACGTGCAATGTTTTTTCGTATAAAAGTTGCGCTTGCTGTCCAATTTGCTAATTGTCTATTTGCTAGCGCTTGTGCAGCAAACAGTCGCCGTACATGTTTGTGCTTTTGTCATACATGCAAACTCATCCACTGGTCCGTCTTGCAAGCGCATTATTATTCGAAATCCTCGAACTCGAACGTGTAGACAAGACCGTCATGACTCGTTCCTACGAGCGGTACGAAAAAAAACAAAAAAAAAACACACACACACACACAGAACAGCTATAGATAGAACAAAGCAACCAAACCAAATTGAGCTAAAAGGTGTGTGATTGTGGGGGTGTGTGTGTGTGTGAGTGACTGGGACAGTCCTTAAGGTCCTTGGTAGTGTTAATACCAATTGGTATGCATTGCAAAATGGCAGAGCAAGGCAAAGAGGATATTAAACTTTCTATTCACCAAATTGCACGCACTTAAGCAATGCACAGTTGGGTAACCAAAAGCCACAGGGTGTGATGAAGTGAACCACGCCAAACCAGCTAGCCCCTTTTCCCTATCAGCCCAGAGGGAAATTATACTCTCTAGAAGCTGGGAATGGCAGCAACAGGACGACGTCAGAGCAAAACAGGACGACGAGAAGCATGAGACAGAGTCCCTGCATTAAACGACACCAGTAAAGGCGAGCGCACGCGCGCGCTTTTGCTGTTAATGTACTAATTATTCACCTTTACTAATCAGGTTTAAGAAGTGTAGCGAGAATCGAGAAATAGTGGCTGCCTGCCTGCCTGCCTGCCTGCATGCTTATAGAATGTTCCGAGCATCTCGAAAGGGCAATTTAGATGAAACGTTGCAACGCGAGCACCAACGCTACGAGAGAAAATATTAAACCAAAATAGAAACAAATACACGATGCAACCACAATAAAGACGCCCTACAAACACAGAGAACACAGAGAAAAAAACTAATATGTATTGACGGGAGGAAAGGAATCCCCCATGTCCAAAAAATAAACAACAATTTCAGTGCCTTTTTCAAAAATAAGTGTGCAAGAAACAAAATTCTCCAACAAAAGAAAAAAGAAAAACAAAAAAAAAAGAAAATTCGAACCAGAACCGTTCGAGGAAGAAGGACTCAATTTGAAACGACGACGCAAAACCGATATCGACGTGAATCGAAAATAGAATGGACAAGTTTATCGCTTAGAACGACTGGAGGAGCCAAGCAAGCGCAAGCAAGCAAGCGAACCACGCAAGAAGCTAAGCAACATTCTCTCACCAAGCATCGACTGCCGGTGGAACAACTCCGACAGCAGCTTCCAGGGAGACATTTTAAATCGTGCATCATCAATTGCACTAGATCCATGCGAATGGAGGTAGCATATTTGAAAGCAAAGCATTAGAGAGAGCTGTAAAAACAAAATATGATTCGTAGCGTACACAGGAGCAAAGCAAACAAAACATGAAGTATTTATATAGCAACTATAAAGCCTCTTTATCCCGGTGCAAGAGCGTGATTGACCGTTTTTGTTTTCGCATTTTCCTTTGGTTTGTGTGCAAAAGTATAATGAATAGGAAAACACAGGAAACCAAAGAAGTATATACCCGCATTTGGTTAGATCCTTTTGTTTGCATTTTATTTCCGCTTATCGCTTATCCCTTTCGCAGACAGACGTTTGAGCTCGGGTGGGTGAGCAAAAAAGGGGAGGTTTAATGGTTAGGATAGAGTGTAATAGTGTGAACGTCGTCGCACCGCTTCACACAACATCGAATCCTTATGTTATGGGCAAGAGGTGTAGCCAGCTGTTTACGTTCGCCAAAACTGTAGGTATATGGTGCGTCAGTAAAGTATTAAAAAACGAGCCGATCCACATAATTTGCTAAGCAATCGCCACGGCTAAAGAGCTACCCTAGGTATAAAATCACTTCGTCCATTACGGTCCGGTGGATGCGCAAATAAAACAAACAAACAAAAAAAAACACGCCGTAATTCTCCCTTCTAGCCGTAGTCCTGGAATGGAATTGTATCTGCTTGCATGCCAGCAGGATGCTAACAGCTGCTGCAGCAGGCTTTTACCAGCTTCAAAGTATTACTGAACTTCAAAGCTTGCTGATAGATGGTAACCAGATTTGACGAAGTAATTAAACAAGATAATCTACTCAATCGAACTCGACCAAGTTCACTCGATCTAACCATATAATGTACAATCAAGAGAACAGTGAACGCCACTTCAAGCGAACATTTAGTGCAGATGGAAGCAGATAGCAGCCCTGTCGCTCTAACCACTAGCAGATTGTATTATTGCAATCGTACACACCTAGAGACACCGCATACGTGCTGAAGTCGTGAAATGGGAAAATAGGCAAATAGGAGGTAACGATCGTAACACTAAAAAAAGGGATTCGGAATGGGGATTGTGGCGAAACGCAGAAGAAAACAAACAAAACCCCATCAAAAACAAACCAAACCACAAGGAGCGATAGTCCGGATGATCCTGACACATGAAAAGTAACATAGCGCCGGATTCATCAAGATGGAACATTTCAACATACAGCAAGCCGACAGCCGAATAGGTTTGAATTGTTTTTTTTTTTCTCTTTTTCTCTCTCTCTCTGTAGTGTCAGGAGCAAATTAGCAGCGAATCAGTGTACTTTTACACTAACCAAATGCGACAACAGCTAGCAAAAGCCCAGTTACAAATGACCGTATGAGATTTCTCTAAGAGCATCTCTAAACCTGTTTGTTTTTTTTTTTGTGGTAAGGATGAGCTATCATTAGCTCAATTGGTATCAACGTTTACATTGTTTCGTACATACGAGAGTGAAAACAAAACACAAGTCACACACACACACACACAGACACACACTAACACACGCGTACACAAACATGCAGTTTTAGCATTCGCTTGAAAAGAACCAAACACATAGCACCTTATACATACATACCATTCATGTAACGAACTACTAATGCCCATACAACCAAGTCACGAGCTAACGCGAACCGTCGCATGACGACACATCCTGTTGTGGGAAACGTTAGGAATAGTACGAACTCTCTCATCACTTGTGTGCACACAAGTGATTTTTAGTTACATTTCCATCATCAGATACACAGCTACTTCCCCGGCTGTTGCTATGGAAACCTTCGTTTAACCTAACTTTCCACATGGGTACGAGTTGGTACCATCTTTATTTTGTTTTGTTTTCAGCTACCAATATCAAAGCTAGAACGGCACAGTGAATAAAAGCTTGGAGATAGGATATAAGAAAAAAAGGCTTTAATTTCCCGCGCATTGGGTGTGTGTTTTTTGGTCGATGAGCCGGTTACGTTTGCTCGATCATATCCTCTTCGCATCGTTTTTGGTTGTGTGTTGTAACTGCGGAGACGGTTAAAATGATCGCAAATTACTACTGTTTGTTAAAATTTTGTTACCATTTTTAACCATGGTTACAGTTGCTAATGCTGTTGATGTAACGGTGCAGAATATTTCGTGAACAATTTTTCCTCTAAATCTATCTCTAGTGGTAGAGTTTAACTCTGAACCACAGTGAAGTGAAGTGTGTGCACACATCCAAGAAGAACCATTTACAAACGTTCGGTGAGGTTATGGTTGTGTTGTGCAAATGATTCATACTTTCGTTGGATAGTTTTGCTGGAGATGTTTAAAAGTATACTGCATTCCCCACTTCTAAACATATCACAGTAAAAAGCAATGTCCTTATTCTTACGCGAGAGGAGCGCTCTATCGAAGCATCGTTTAAAACAGAAGTGGAACTTGAGGCAGGCAACCGAAGAAACGCGGATGGAAAAATGTTCACGAAACTGTTCGGAGGTCAAATTCTGTGTCTTCCCAATAGGATTTGGCCGCTCGCAGCCGACATTATCTGCAAGCATACTTTGGGCGATGATTGTACTTTTGTCCATGTCGTCTAGTTCTTTAAATAATATGAATTTCGTTTAAGTTTGGAGATATTCTCCGAAATTCTTCCGATCTGCGCTGATTCGCATAACCCTAACAGCTTTATAGAGAAAATGTCGCTCCTCGAGAGATCGTTATTCAGTTTAGTAGAACACCACAAACAGTTAGGTTCATAATTTACTCAATACCATTTGTAGGTCAGCTGGTCAGGGCTGCACATTAGTTGCGAATTTCGATGTTAAATTTGGATGAAGTGTTCTTTCTACAACATTCGCGCATTTTTTTTCTTACTTTATCGCTTTTTGATCTATGAAATCAGTGTAACATTCACCATAAAAGTATCAAAATATCTTATTTCTGACCATTTTCATCCAAAACATTGATCTAAATGTTGAGTTGATTGTTTTTACATACATTCCACTTACGTTCCTAAACAATACTACCAAAGCTCGACCAAACAACTACAAATATTTAAGATACTATGACATATTCGGAATAAAATACACCCAACCTGTTCATCATTCTACATATACACACATACACACACGCACACAAATTAAGCTTTATAAACTGATCTACGCTGGCAATTGTATTTCATACTAGGTCGACACAAACGTTACGTTCGTATTCATAACCGATTAGAAAGAAGAAGAAAACAAAAAAACATCCTGATTATGTTTGCCTATTTTTCAATGATCAAAGCTAGAATAAAAATCAGAGCTAATGGCAATATTTGCTAAACCCAACAATATTGAAAAAGAAGAAGCAGAAGAAGAAAAAAACAACGGAACAAAAGATACACTCCCCCATTCACAAACAACATTAACACACACACACACACTGAACAATACGAACTACAACACAAAACCAGCAATGTGCAAAACATTGTGGGAAACAGCAAGGCAAATGACAGCTAATGAAAGCGACGATGCAAAAGCATGAGCGATGAAACAACAAAACAAAAAGATTATAGATTTATTATTCATTATGATTATTGTAAAAGAAAAAAATTGTTGAAGTTTGTACAAATAAAATAAATGATAAAATATAGAACTTGACTGCTTTAGAAATTGTGTTTGGATTGGCTTCATTTCAAGGGTGCTAGAAAGCCCCAAATACAATGATGATATGTTTTGTTTGCTACCCTGTTCCACCTATTTTCGCTAATCTAGAATCATGTTTTTTAAGCGTTAATAAATATTTAAAATTACACTGTTAGCACAACTCGTCCATTAGTATCTAAGCTGTGTTCCTATGTTTCTGGTTCTGTGCCGGTAGATAAGTAGACATGTAGGTAGTCATATGGATGTTCATTATGGTTTCCGTGTAGCAGGTATTACGGATGAAAGTTACTGATTTATCTTTATCTACTTTATTGTGTGATATCCAAATTATAGTTACTTTGCACTTAACTTTTAGTTTTCGAATTTTATACAAACAACAAATGTTTCTGGACGTTCGTTGCTCCGGTTGATTCTAAAAGGTGTAAAATTCCAACTGCGTTTCCAAGTACTTGTATACGTGATTTTTTATTGGTTATTGGTGCAATGGCACATGTATGGTTTCAATTTTCTCTCTTGATATTCCTTTGTTGGTGTTTTGTGCAGGGAAGTTACGGCGGCGGCAATTTTGGGATTAGACAATGTCAGACTCCAATATTCTTGATTTTCCGCTGGATGAATTCCAAGCGGGCCAAGGGCCGAGCAGCTGAAGGCCACCATATGATGGAAGCGTATTCCAGAACCGACCGCACCAAAGAACAGTAGAGCATCTTGATGCAAACCAGATCCGTGAAGTCGCGAGCTATTTGCTTTAGCAAACCGATCAGTTGGTTGCCCTTAGTGACAATGTGCTCAAGCTGGTCGTGGAAGCTCAACTTTTCGTCAAGGAGCACTCCTAAGTCCCTGACACAGCTTTTGCGCTCAATGGTAGAACCGTTTAATGTGTACACTAGAGGGCACCGCTTTTTCGTAAACGTTACGACAACGCACTTCTCGACGCACAGATCAAGACCGTTCTTTGAACTCCAGGACTGGAAAGAACGAAGAGTAGCTTGAAGGCGGCGGTGATCTGAACGGTTGTGGATCGGCAGGAATCGCTTCGCATCGTCCGCGTAAAGGAGGTGACTGTCAGCAAGACTGTTTGCTGGTGTAATCACAAAACAATTATTATCCGGGATGATAGGTAAGAGGAATAACCGAGCTCCTGTAGCGATAGATAAAGAGTACAACGTTGATTACAAAGGTTGATTACAATTACATTGACCTCTTGTCGGTTTATAACTAGGACGGGTGACAGTGGCTCCATCTGCAATTCGGGATTAAAAGGTGTGTAACTTATTGCATATCATCAGGCGTATTTGTGTAACTGTTGGATACGATGGATAGCAAGTCTGTGAATTATTATGATCCTACCATCATTACGCATGTATCCTGGTGTTATGTTGGACGTTGAATATGACTTAGTCTATTTGTGTTTTTTCCACAATGTCAAATAGATCGTGAGAACTAAATGTGACTTATTCGGGTTTTTTTCGCTGCATTCTTTAGATCCATGACGTATTATTTGGTGTTTCATTTGTGTGCAAATAAAAATGCAGTAGTAAACACTTCTTAGTTGTACTATTTCTTCTTTCTTGGCCTAACGACCCTTACTTAGGTCATGCCTGCCATTTTTGGCTTACTAGACTTATTGTTACAGCATAGTTAGATAGTCAGTCCTCACTACGGGGGAACGACTCAGATGAGACTTGAACCCCGGTCCTGCCGTGTGAAGGCAGGCGCCGCTGTCTACCACCAGGCCGCCCTAACTAATAGTGCTAATTATTTGTATGCTATACTTACTGCTTGTATACAATGTACTAATGTAGTTCCACAGAGCTTTCAATGGAGTTTGGTATGTTATGATATAAGCCGTATATCTCAATCAGTAGTCATTTGTTCACTCATTTTATTTGTCGTTTTCGGAGCGTATTCAATGAGCAAGTAAGGAACAAACACGCGCAAAACCGTGACGCGTACGTGAACCATGTCTACACCATATGATTCATCTGGAGATCCGCTTAATAATTTTTGAGGGGCTGGTAGACGATAAAGGATATCAAATATTTGTCCTTTGAAAAGGGAAGAGGGTGATGTAATGTTCTCACTTTGTCGCGGTCGCCATGTAATGTGCTCACGCGCACGCTTTCCTACTCTCGTCGTCTGTGGGCGCACACACTTTAGTGTGCGGAAAAATTGGTTCCGTTAACATGATGATTGGGTTGGAACCAGCGTCTTGATTGTCCAAGCGATCATGAAAACCTGGAGAAGATTTTCCTTACTGGAGCGTTGGAGACATCGAGCCCTTACCTTGGGTAGGGGGATTCTCGAAGGGGGATTTGAGTAAGAAGACGTTTTCTATTAGGTTGGATATTCTCCAAACCTGACGGTCCAAACGACTCTTCCTGTGTGTTTGTCCTCCGTCCAGGTTTGTTCGCTTTATTTATACCCATTTTTCATTGTTTTACATTTACAAGTTCAAAATACTTAAAGTAGGGGTGTTAACATTGTTCCACTATTTTCGCATGGTTAAATCGTTCGCTATTTTTCTGGTTGGCGACAAAAGCATAAGGCTTTTGTCGTAAACAAAAGTATCAAATTACATCTCGCTTTCGGGTCGGGTTGCGTTTGTTTGTTGGTTCAAATAGGTTTTTCTGTCTGTCTGTTTAATTGCTGAGTTTATAAATTTATTTTAATGTTTTTCTGTATGGATACAAGACTTATGGTTATCGTCGCAAATATATGTGTTATGCTGATTACACGGTTTCGTGTCGAGTTGCATTGCGCCGCTCGCTAGTCGAGTACGCTGATCGGTGCTTCAACGGATGTTCGGTCAAAATAGCTAATTATGCAATAGTAGCATTCTTTGACAAATATCGTTTGCTTTGCTTCCAGCTGTTTGTGTTATGTTTTTATTTTCGGGTATTCACCTGCTGTCTCAGTTTTGATATCTACTGTCTCGTGTTACATTGGAAATTTAGTTCAGAATATGTATAGCATTGTGGATGCTACAGTGAATTCCTGGAGCAAATGAGATCCTGGCCTTCATGTACGGGTTTTTCCTATTTTTTAATACATAGAAAGCTAGAAATAGCTGGCCAAGACCTACAGAGGTTGTAGTGCAAGAGAAGAAGAAGAAAGTTCTTTTTCCTTATCTTATCCTTTGGCATATTTCTAGCTGTCTTGACTATATCACCGGTAGCTGAACAGTCAGTCCTTAGTACGGAGAGATAGTTTGATCGGAAGTCGATATTCGATCCTGCAGTGTGCAGATCGGCTGTGCTATCGCGCCAACCACCAGACCTTGTACAATTTTTAATAAATACGGGTTTAAAAAATGTTACTAAAACCGCTAGAGCTACCTGATTTTAATAATAGGATCGCGCTAAGGTGAGCGGAGCGATTGAGGTAGCTCATTCGCACACCACCCAACACTGGTTGTGTTGTATTGTGTTCTCATTTGTATTTGTTGGTTTTCTATCCATAATTTACGGCTGGCATTCGCTGGCTGGTTCGCTGCTGACGTATTGTTGAGCTGGCTGTTTTGTTTGTTGCTAGGTTGATTAGCTGGCTGGCTGGCAAGCTGTAAACGTCGGTTGGTTTGCTGCCTGTCTGGTTTCTCAATGTCGTAGACTGGAAGTGCGTGTCCACGTGCCGGGTCGGGTTACTCCTGCAGTTGTTGCCATGTGCGTCGTACTTTGCGAAGCGAATGCGCGTGGCCGCGTGGTGGTGGTTTCTTATTGTGCGTAACTATCTTCTTCTTCTCTTCTTTGTGGCCTCCGTTTCCAGGAAACTCGGTCCATGGCTGCACTCCTCCATCCCCGGCTGCATTCAATATCCCTCAGGTTTGACTCCACTTGATCCAGCCAACGAGCTCGCTGTGCTCCTCTACGCCTCGTGCCGTGACTATATACTTAACATTTTTTAAACGTTTCTATGCGGTAGTTGTAGTTGTGGAGCATCATCTTGCATCAATTTAGAATATAATTCAATCTGGTTCGTATCCCATTAAATGCATTGCACAGTAAAGTTTAATTTAATGAAGTTATTAATATTTTGAGGATATAATAAGACAGAAAGAGAGCGAGAGAGAGAGAGAGAGAGAGAGAGAGAGAGAGAGAGAGAGAGAGAGTGAGAGAGAGAGATTGCAAATTCGTTATTGGTAGAAGCACAGCACAGTTTGAAGAAGTGTAGAAGCATTACTTGGTTCGTTTGCTCCATTGCTTGGTTCGTTACCATTACTCTATTTTTTAAAGTTAAAATATATCATGTTGATTCTATTGCCATAACAAAATTAGTTATAAACACAATTTATTTTTATTTTCATTCAAAATGAATCGCTTCAAATCGCGAACTGACTTTTTGAATTTCGAACATGTCGCACACATTTCCAATCACGCCCTCTAGCGGGTTATATTAGAAATCGAACGCTGCGCAGAAATTGCTGCTTGGGGATCATACGTCAATCGAAACATACAGATCGAAAGTAAACAAATGTGTACACAGTGAAAATAATAAGCAAACAGTTTGAGCAATTGCTCGCATTCTTTTCAACAAAATTCTTGTGCGTTTCATACAAAATGTCTGCTTCTTCCGTGAAAAGGTACAGGAGAGATTCGGCAAAAAGTGACGCTGAGGAAGAAAACGACCAATACGTTCCATATGTACCGGTGAGGGAACGAAAGAAACAACATCTTCTCAAGCTTGGTCGCATCGTGCAGCTAACAGCGGAAGCATCTGCAGTCGGAAAATCGTCCAGCGAAAATGAGCACGAAGAGGAAAGCACGGAGGAGTCGTGGGGGCGAAAGTTCAACATTAGCCTGTTGGATCAACATACCGAACTAAAGAAGATAGCGGAGGCCAAGAAAATCAGTGCCGTCGAGAAGCAGCTGAAGGAGGAGGAAAAAATCCTGGAAAGTGTCGCCGAAAAGAAAGCTCTGATGGGTGTTGCTGAGCTGGCGAAAGGTATACAATATGAAGATCCAATCAAAACCAGCTGGACACCGCCAAGATACATTTTAGCTAAGCCAGAGTCGCGGCACGAGAAAATCCGCGAAAAGCTTCGCATTTTAACAGAAGGAGAAAACGTACCTCCGCCGCTTCTTACTTTTCGCGAGATGAAGCTACCGAAGGTGGTGCTGGCGGCACTAGCGAAGCGTAACATTAAGAAACCATCTCCAATTCAAGTGCAAGGGATACCAGCAGTACTAGCTGGACGGGACTTGATCGGAATCGCTTTCACCGGGTCCGGAAAAACGCTCGTGTTCGTTTTACCGATAATCATGTTCTGTTTAGAGCAGGAATTACGACTACCCTTCATGAAACGTGAAGGCCCATACGGACTTATCATTTGTCCATCGCGTGAGCTCGCGAAACAAACACACGATATCATCCAGTACTACTGCCGGCACCTGCAGGAAGCGGGTATGCCCGAAATTCGTACCGTGCTGGCAATTGGAGGCGTACCGGTGAACGATGCCATCGCAATCATTCAGCAAGGAGCACACATCATGGTAGCTACACCGGGCCGGCTTATGGACATGCTAGATAAGAAATTGGTCAATCTCGACATTTGCCGCTACCTATGCATGGATGAAGCCGATCGAATGATAGACATGGGCTTTGAGGAGGACGTACGTACAATATTTTCCTACTTCAAGGGACAACGACAGACTCTTCTGTTCTCTGCTACCATGCCGAAAAAGATTCAAAACTTTGCCAAATCTGCACTCGTGAAACCCGTCACAATTAACGTCGGTCGGGCAGGTGCGGCCTCGATGAATGTTACACAGGATGTGGAGTACGTGAAACAAGAGGCAAAAGTGGTGTATCTATTGGAGTGTCTGCAAAAAACTTCCCCGCCAGTGCTTATATTTGCTGAGAAAAAGCAAGACGTCGATGCGATTCACGAGTACCTACTGCTGAAGGGTGTAGAAGCTGTCGCGATCCATGGCGGGAAGGATCAAGAGGAACGGTACCGATCGGTCGAATCGTTTCGAAATCAAGAAAAGGACGTGCTGGTTGCAACGGATGTCGCATCGAAAGGGTTGGATTTTCCCGACGTGCAGCACGTCATTAATTACGATATGCCGGACGATATCGAGAACTATGTGCATCGAATCGGTCGTACGGGACGTTCGGGATCGAAGGGATTGGCGACCACGTTCATCAACAAGGCTACCGAACAGTTTGTGCTGCTCGACTTGAAGCACCTTCTGATCGAAGCGAAACAAAAGGTTCCTCCATTCTTGGGCGAGCTTTGTTCGGAGACAGAGAAGTACGCCGATCTGGGCGATGGCTGTAGCTACTGTGGTGGTTTGGGTCATCGTATCACCGAGTGTCCCAAGCTTGAAGCCGTGCAAAGCAAGCAAGCTTCGAATATTGGTCGTAGAGATTATTTGTCGAACACGGCAGCAGATTATTAGAGTGAACTTGATTGGTAATGTCGTACTTGTGTACCACACGGTTCGGTATGATTTAACTACGTGTCGCTATAAGTATGGATTTATGATTGTTTAAAGTAAGAATGTGTGTAGAATAAAATGATGACGTGCGTAGATGATGCTCAAAGTAATATATTGCGTACATGTTTCTTCTGTTGTTTCAAATTAGGTCCACAGGTTTAGTTACAGCAGCAACGTACAAGAAATGATTTATGAATTAAAACTTGGTTTGCTAAATTTAGCAAAAGTGCTAACATTTTACAGCATAGCCTCTTCTCTGTTTCGTACATCGTTAATCAAATATATTATGTTGTTAAACTGTTGGTGCACAGCTGCTGGTCATACTGTTTTAGTGATAAAAAGTTGATTGTGCCGGAAATTTTACATTATATTTTCGCAAACTCGTGATTCTTTTCCAAATTGAAAAAGAAACGTTTTGATTTTTGTTTGTTTATTATTTGGTTAAAATTTGTGTTGTCAGTGGAGAAATGTCAAATCTTCTACTCTTGCCACGCTACGACCACGGCTTCAGCAATCTTTTTGGTCCAAGTTGACATTTGCAATTTTCTGTGCTCGTGTTGTGATTGCAAGTACGACGAAGGAGATTCCTGCGGTGTAATTGCATCAAAATGAAGCTGCTGAACAATCTGCTGCTGAAGCGTACGTCCACCTACTTGGTCGGTATTGCGGGATGCGTATTTTTCTTCGAGCGTGGCTTCGATATGATTACCGATGCCGTGTTCGAGTCCCACAACAAAGGGGTAGGTATCCCAGCAGAAGCAGCTGCGGTCGCGTACGAATTGCGAGTGTTGCATTATGTAATGTATTTTGAAAACTTCTCATTTCCGTTCCAGAAATTGTGGAATGACATCAAGCACAAGTACGAGCAGTAACGAGCGAAGGCAGCATTGAAATGAAACAGCTTATTGTTTATTGATGTAATAAACCGTAGCTCACTAAACCACCATGTAAATTTGTGTTGTGTTACTCTGTCACTTCCCATGGCTTTTCGGGCCGATGCATGTCCCACGAGTACGATGGACGGATACGGTCCGGTTCTTGTAGTGAAATTCCACTTTCTTCAACCGCGCGCAGAAATGCGTCCACCTTCATGCCGGCCGTCGGTTTCAAATCACACCGCATCTCGGTAAGCCCGGCATCCAGACAGCGTGAGGCAAAAGCTTTTCCCAGCGTACTATACGCCGTGTAGTCGTTCCCTTTGTAGAGGTGCCGCTTCAAGGCCCATTCTGTAGTACTGCATTCGATCACGGTACCGTTCTCAAAGTGAACCAATTTAGCCGTAACGTATTTGTTGCTTGCGTTCAATTCCAACCTAAAAGAAAAAAGCCGCTTTTCATAACATGACCGACCGACCTATCGAGCATTGCATCTTTTTCATTTATTTATAGAGGCTTTGGGTCTCATAGACCTCATTCGCCTCTTACCTATCGAGCATTGCATCCAAAACACATACCTGTGCCAAAAGTTTCGAACGGGTCTTTCCAGATGATATCCGTCTGTTTTGTACGCTAATCGTAAACGTTCGAGATTTCTTGGGTTTCTGTTTGTAACGTACAGCGTTCCTGCAGCTATTTGGTTAGTTTGCCGAATTTTGGAAAGAATTTTCTTTGCGCTTGCCGCCATGGTTTGCCGTTGTTGCAGGTTATCTTCGCAACAAATGTCATTCATGAAATCCTCTGCGGGTTGGTTTATAAGCCCGATCGCATACTCGACTTCTTATGACCAGCGCCAATGGACGGCAGCAGTTGGTTTCGTCCCGATGTTCTTTACATATTCTATTTTTTGCTGAATTGCGCTTTTATTTCATTATGTTATCAACATGGACAATGTATTCTTAGTATGATGCACTGTGCGCACGTTTGATGGATTTGTAGCTGGAAATGTAGCTTTATATGTTGACTCAAGCATCTTGGTTGTTCTGCGCACAAACGAGCAAAATTTAGTAACAACCGTTGCAACCGTTGAATTGTTTTCAATTCGATTGAAACATGATCAGGTAAGTTTCTTTTATCATATGGAAGAACTACAATAATCCATCCTTCATTAAATATTTCGTTTTATTTTCTGGCCAAACTGTCACTATAACTGTGCCGATCAGATTATATTTTATGAACGGGTTTCAGACCTAGAATATCGAAACATTTTCCCAACACGCGGGATGTGGCTTCGCACAGCAAAATCCTGGATGCATAAACTTTCACGATTTCTCCTGTAAAATAAAAAAAAAAGGATTAACTTCAACTTTAGTAAAGAACAACAGAAATTTGCGGTGAACCCATCAATCGCATTACCTTGCTTGTTCTTTTCAATACAGTAGCAACTGTCGTAAAACTCGCTAAATGTGGTACAAACTTCGTACACAAATTCACATAGGCAGTGCAGCGACAGGTTTTTCATGATAAGTAACACAACATCGGTGAAACGTAGCAGAACCTTGGCAAGTTTCCATTCCTTCTCGTGCTCTAGCTTCAGCGCTGTGGTATCGATCACCTTTTGCATGTTGTTCGCAAAGTCTCCACCGCAGTTTCGGGCTATAGAGCACAAATTCACATAGGCAGTGCAGCGACAGGTTTTTCATGATAAGTAACACAACATCGGTGAAACGTAGCAGAACCTTGGCAAGTTTCCATTCCTTCTCGTGCTCTAGCTTCAGCGCTGTGGTATCGATCACCTTTTGCATGTTGTTCGCAAAGTCTCCACCGCAGTTTCGGGCTATAGAGCACGTTGCTCTCCATATGTCCTAATTAAGAATTAAAAAAATTATTATTATCTGGGAAGCTGAAATTGGCAAACGCCAACAAATCCGTACCTGGAAAGGAAAATGTTCACGTAACCCGCTCCGGCTACTTCGAATTTTTCAACACTGGCTATCGGGGTACGCAATTCTTCGAGCAGTTTTTGTGCAACATCGCGTGGCGACATTTTAATCCCTTGTTGCTTCAGATGCTGCACTATTTGCATAGCGCTATTACACTGATAATCGCCAAACTTGGGTGAAGTCGAGAGAGTCACTACCGCCTCAACTGATAATCCTGAGAAAGCTTTTCGTATGGCTTCCGTGAATATCCGCTGCAGTTCTTCGAGGATCGATTCGCCGGATGCATCGTTGGAGCATTCGCTGGAACCACTCTCCTTGGAAATAGCCTTAAAAATATGCAACAATATGATAACATTGCAAAACGAACCGACTGTAAGCTACAACGGTACCCGCTAGAACCGCTCTTAATCCTTACCGATTGCAGAATCTCCAAGCGATGCTTTAATCTCGTGTTTTCTTCCATCAACTTTTTAAGCTCCGCATTGTCGTCCTCTAATCCGATACCCCTACGTGTGTTGGATATTTCATCTTGCAGAAGATGGATCTCTTTCTCGATATTCCTGATACACTTGGTGGCGTTATCAAAGTCAGCCATTCTGAAAGCGTAAATTGCTTAGCAAAAGATTTTGCAGTGGCACTTTAGCGGCTCAATCTGTGTTGTTATTTCGTCAGCAAAACGTGCATACGACCGCAATCGACACCACAATTGACAATTTTTGCATCACCGCTTTGAGAAACGTCATTACATTCCCAGTGAAAATACTCTACCAATCGGAAGAATGTACAGTCAGTTTCCAACTTACGCAGTACTAAAGATACATGGATTAGCAAATACGCGCATCATCGAAATCTCCATGTACTTGGAGTTTTTAACATGGATTTAATTTTTGTGTTAAATAAAGTCGTTCAAATTGAAAGCCTCCTTTTCATTGTATTTTTGAACGTTCATTGTAAGATTTATATTAAAATTCAATCCATCAATGCCAAATGTAAACGATGTGTGCAGCAATATTAGTGCTAAGCGATTTTAAAAGACCGTATTATTCGTACAAGGCGATCCTCACACATATACCTCTACCTATACCATCAATTTCCACAGTGAAATAAAACAAATGAAAAAAAAAGTCCCGTTGCAGGACGGACTGGCTGACAGCACAGCATCATAGCAGCCGTATAGTTATAGTTAAATTGGTATAAAAGGCGATCAATGAAGACAATTAATACTATTCGTTGTCGAAAGATAAACGGGGATTTTGTTTCGAGAACAAACTTTAAGTTTTCACCGTGAAAGTGTGCGATTAATAAACGGGAGTTCAAAATTGTGTGTGTAAGGTGCGTTCCACCAATATCAGTTATTTACAAGATAGAAAAGTGATGGCAAGCTTGGCAAATGAATAGGCCTACGTGAATACTCGAAGCAGACTGAATAATAAGATGAGATCGGATTCATTAACTACCAATATCATGGAGTTGGTGTATTTTGGAAAAGGTAAGGTCGTTCAGGCTGTTCGTTGGCCGAGACGGTAGCCACCGGTGTACACACGGCAGGACCGGGAACCGAATCCTACACAAACTGGTCCCCAGTAGAAAGGACTGACTACATATATAACTGCGTGGATCAATTAGTCTTCAATTAGATGGCCAACATAATCTCAGGGTATGCTCCCTTAGCAGGCCATTTAGTCAAGAAGAAGAAGAAGAAGAAGAAGGACTCGTAACGAGCGGTAGAACATAACTAAGCTTGTTGCTAACTCTACTTAGTCTTCTTTATTTTACTATATAATTACTTAGTCACTTCGCGGTCTTGGCCTACTGCAACATTCCTCGATAACGCTCATGGTCCAGCTTTATCGTGTGCCAATCCAATATCCCGACGCATCAACGCCATCACTCCCTCTCAATTTGGGCCACACGCCTCCTCTGTCAATGTGGACGGCCTTAAAAGACTTCATGGGCTGGGTCGTCAGGTGCCATTCTCTTGACATGACCAACCCACCGGAGTCTGGGGAGCCTAATTTGCTGTACAATGGTGAGATCGCCGTACCGCGCATAGAGCTCGTCGTTGTAGCGGCTCTTCCATTGTTCCTTCATTTATATTCAAATGGAGATTTTTTTTTCTTTTTTTATTCATTTTAGAACGGCCTGGCCGTATTGCTAAACGAAGAATATTAGAAGAATTGGTAAAAGACTCGAGAAGGCCCCCCCTAGAATTATTTGTGTGCAGCACTGTAATCTGTC
>KZ064068.1:16178-26501 GCA_002091835.1 Anopheles maculatus | reverse complement strand
GCTCAATCAACTGCTTGTTGCCCTGCGTCCACGATCCTAGCACCGGAAATGGGGACTCAATCCTGCAATCCAGCATAAACGTGTCGCCCTCGATCAGCTCAAGCGCTTGCGTGTAGCCAACGGTGACTTCTGGAGGTGTTTGCTCGATCGCCTGCATGGCCGTCGAGAGTAACCGTTGTAGAGTTTCTCCGTTGGCATTATTTCCATTGATTGTCAGTTTGAACTGTTGCCGCGGTACATCGAATGCATCGGTACGGTAGAGTGCAGTGGTGCCGGGCACCAGCTTCAGTGGTAGTGTGAAATTAAACCTTGCACCTCCTGGCGTACCGACATTGTGCGACACAATTGTCACAGAATCGAGTGTCTTGATGAGTTGCGGGTCGGTCGGCTCGATTGCTAGATAGTTTGCCTTCTTCAGAACTGGCTGGTGCGACAGGCTTACCGTATCTTGTGGCTCGAGCAGAGAAAACCCAAATGCATACACAGCCCGTTCTCGATTGCTAGATAGTTTGCCTTCTTCAGAACTGGCTGGTGCGACAGGCTTACCGTATCTTGTGGCTCGAGCAGAGAAAACCCAAACTTGAACAGAACCTCGCTCAACCCAGAAAGCAGTACGGAGTGGGAAGAGTTAGCGGCCGCTTTAATGTTCCATTTGCCGGGACTGGGATCGGCCACGTTTACCACGCGTATGTTTTCCAGATCCAGCACATCGCGCGTTCCGTTGTACGGTTCGTGCTGTGGATCGAGAATCTCGATCGTTGGCTTAACGCCCGCCACACTCACACTGAACTCTCGCAGCGTACTGTCCACGTTGAGATCGATGTCGTGCTGCTTTGGGAGGGCGGAATCGATCGCTTTCAGCGGCACGTGATCGATGTCCATTGTGCTGCGGATCGCCAGCAGTACTTCCTCGTCAAGCTCTTGCTGTGTTTTGCCAGCGGCAATTGCACAGCAGCTCAGGATGAGCGCTAGAATAAAGATGTCTTTTTGCATGGTAATTTTCATTCACGTTCTACACTTCCGTTGCAGAGATGAGAAATTATATACATCCAACTGTTTCCATTAGCTGCACTTTTCACTGCACATTGTACACTGATTGATGGTGGACGTGCAATGATATAGAGTGTCTTTATGAATGATCACTTTTCACTACACACAAGGACGTTGTTCTACACGTTCGGCACTGGAAATATTGCAAACGGCACTCGTACGATGTGAAATTGAATTGAATATGCACTTCTACTACTTGCACCGAGAAAACTACAAAGCAATCCCTTCTGGTCAAGAGCACTGGTCTGATCTCCCGAACAAGTACGTGCGCACTGGATCGTTGCTACCGAGCAATTAAACGTTCTGATTCGAACCGAAGATCACTACTGATCACCGAGCCGTGTAATCTGTAATCTATACAAAGAGAAATGGAGCGGTATTGAATGTGTGTGTGTGTGAGAGAGAGAGAGTTGGAGACGAATAAACAGCAAATGCTTTGCATAATTGTATGATTGAATCGAGAAAAAAAATGGACTGTACATAATGGTCCAAAAGATAAGCAAAATCGTCTTAAAAATATTTAAATATCCATCTTTACATCGTGTTTGCTTACGGTACCCGTCAATAGATGGCGCCGTTCACTGAAAGGAGATATTTACAAGCGATTTCTTGGAATATGACAGCTATTGTTTTTGAAGAGTCTTGTTGCACTTAATTAACTTGCAGTCATAATTAGAAAAATACATGATATAACACGTATTACAACTGCTTTTACACAAATCAAAAAGGTTTCATGCCGTTTTGCTGGATGTAATGGGAAAATTGTTATCTGGGACTCGTTCCCATATGCATTAGCACACGCACACAGCCATGCGCCAGATGTTTAGCCGCCATCAGCCCCAACGTCGTCGTCTTCGTCGTCGTCCGGAGGTGGGGGCTGATCTCCGCGGAGTGCCATTGGTTCGATGAATTCATCGGCGGATGCTGCGGTGCCTTCACTGTGGACGTTTGTTTTGGTTTCGTGTAGTTTTCGTTTCAGCAAGCGATCCCACAGTTCATCGTTATCAAGCTCTTGCTGTGTTTTGCCAGCGGCAATTGCACAGCAGCTCAGGATGAGCGCTAGAATAAAGATGTCTTTTTGCATGGTAATTTTCATTCACGTTCTACACTTCCGTTGCAGAGATGAGAAATTATATACATCCAACTGTTTCCATTAGCTGCACTTTTCACTGCACATTGTACACTGATTGATGGTGGACGTGCAATGATATAGAGTGTCTTTATGAATGATCACTTTTCACTACACACAAGGACGTTGTTCTACACGTTCGGCACTGGAAATATTGCAAACGGCACTCGTACGATGTGAAATTGAATTGAATATGCACTTCTACTACTTGCACCGAGAAAACTACAAAGCAATCCCTTCTGGTCAAGAGCACTGGTCTGATCTCCCGAACAAGTACGTGCGCACTGGATCGTTGCTACCGAGCAATTAAACGTTCTGATTCGAACCGAAGATCACTACTGATCACCGAGCCGTGTAATCTGTAATCTATACAAAGAGAAATGGAGCGGTATTGAATGTGTGTGTGAGAGAGAGAGAGAGAGAGAGTTGGAATCGAATAAACAGCAAATGCTTTGCATAATTGTATGATTGAATCGAGAAAAAAAAATGGACTGTACATAACGGTTCAAAAGATAAGCAAAATCGTCTTAAAAATATTTAAATATCCATCTTTACATCGTGTTTGCTTACGGTACCCGTCAATAGATGGCGCCGTTCACTGAAAGGAGATATTTACAAGCGATTTCTTGGAATATGACAGCTATTGTTTTTGAAGAGTCTTGTTGCACTTAATTAACTTGCAGTCATAATTAGAAAAATACATGATATAACACGTATTACAACTGCTTTTACACAAATCAAAAAGGTTTCATGCCGTTTTGCTGGATGTAATGGGAAAATTGTTATCTGGGACTCGTTCCCATATGCATTAGCACACGCACACAGCCATGCGCCAGATGTTTAGCCGCCATCAGCCCCAACGTCGTCGAAAATACATGATATAACACGTATTACAACTGCTTTTACACAAATCAAAAAGGTTTCATGCCGTTTTGCTGGATGTAATGGGAAAATTGTTATCTGGGACTCGTTCCCATATGCATTAGCACACGCACACAGCCATGCGCCAGATGTTTACACGACTGTCAACACAACATAATCAAAACAAAGTAAATCTTTTGCAAGCAGCAGCTGTGCTAGTTGTGTAAATCGTAACAAAATCACTGGAAAACTATGTTTGCAGACGTAAATGTTGATGTTTTTATTAGTAATTACACTATAATAGATCCGGAAATCTATCAACTATGGGTAGAAGGTTACACGTGTGAGTAAAGTAGTGCTGTGATTGCGGGTGAACGCAACACTTCTGGCCGCACGTTAACTAACGTTGCTTGCTTTCTTTCCAGTCGTGGAAGCGGTAACATTGCTCAAGCAGAAAGGTGGCATATTTGCTGACGTTCCCCCGGAACTGATTGCGTCGGACGTGCAGGACCACTATCGGACGTACGCAATGTTGGAAAAGTTTCTCCACTCTCCGCCGAAGTTGTCGGAGCAGCCAACGTTTCAGATATGTCCACAGGATCGGTCACTGTTAATCGAGCATTACTACTCACTTGACGATACGGTTGCGCGGGAACTGTTCGGCAAGAAGCTTAACGCGCGCAACCGTAAAGATCTGGATGAGGTGGCCGACAAGACGGGCGTACGGTTAAAATCCTGCCGGCGACAGTTTGACAATGTGAAGCGAATATTTAAAGCGGTGGAAGAAACGCAAGGCAATTTGGCGAACAACATAAGGCAACAGTTCGTACTGCCGGAGGAGCTGGCACAGAAGTATGCGGCAGTCGTGTTTATTGCGTGTCTGCGCTTTGAAACAACCAAGCGCAAGTTGCAATATCTTAACTTTAAGGATTTCTACGAATGTGCACAGGTACTATTGGTGGAAAACTGGAGAAAAGGGTGTTTTTAACATTCTTTTAACACAACATTTGTTTTAGGCCTTGATGACGTTCTGGACGTATACGTATCAACATTCGGGGGCAGACTATTTGGACACCGAAATGGATAAAGAGTTTCTGTTAGACTTACGTGAGATTCGGTACCTGCTCGACAAGGAGAAGGAAATTAAGCAGTAAGTTGCTGATGAACATTACCGCTACCCATCGGTAGACTAAGCAGTTTGTTTGTACATTTTACAGTTTAGTATCGATGCGCTTGAAACCTACATTGCTGGAGCGTGCGTACCAAGAGGTGGAGAACAACTTTCGCTCCTACTACCGGGCCATCATCATGATAGCGTGCAATTTGCATCGAACGCGAGAGCTAAGGCTGCTGTTTGTGGAGATGACGGAACGGTTAATCGAACCGTGGAAGCAGAACGGCTGGACCCGGGATCAGGTGCAGATGTTTATGCAGTGTATGACACAGTGCGTTTTGGATTTGGAGGTACCACGAGACAATCAGGACATACGGTGCCTGTGGGACCGGTACATGCAGGTCATAAATGTGTGTCTGTTTCGAATGTACCACTCGTAAGTTATTAGAGGCGCGGGAAAATGCAATAAGAAATGTATGCAGGACGGCAAACACTTACCATGTAGCTTCGATTCTCTGTCACGCTTTCATAGCTATTAGTGCAATGTTTTAAAATAAATAACTACGAAATAAAAATATTTAGCTACATTTTTTTTTATCCAATTTTCGAAAAAGAATCGATAATAAAGGTAAATCTGGAAAGATATGTTATTCGTTTTAAATTTATTAAAATAGAGCTCCAGAAGAGAGAGGGCTGGTAATTTGAATTATTATGGTATGATGATTTTTCGCTTCGTTATCCTAATCAAATGCAAGATTAGATTTATTTCATACTGCATACACAAAAAACCCTAGTTATCAACAATTGTTGGATGTGATATTTCTTTTTTTGTAAATTTCTTTGTTCAAACGTACGACATCATAACTGTGTTGTGAAAAAGAACGTTGTCGGCCAACAAAACAAAGGTAGGTAGCTACCAAAACGAACTAAATTTCGCTTCGTTATCCTAATCAAATGCAAGATTAGATTTATTTCATACTGCATACACAAAAAACCCTAGTTATCAACAATTGTTGGATGTGATATTTCTTTTTTTGTAAATTTCTTTGTTCAAACGTACGACATCATAACTGTGTTGTGAAAAAGAACGTTGTCGGCCAACAAAACAAAGGTAGGTAGCTACCAAAACGAACTAAAGCAAAACGGTCCCCGAAAGAGGGAACTTAATTTTCATTTTCCCTAATCTTACATCTCCCAATCAGCAGGTCATCGTTCTGTTTGTGATAGGAACATTAAGGAACGTAAGGTATGGTGGTGACGAGGTGCACTGAATGACACACGGGAACTCAACCATTTTCCTTGATTTGTACCTTTGGAAGATGGAAAAATGACATCTTACAGTTGGTAATCTAGTTGGTAATATGTTTTCCAAAAAGAAGTCTCTTAACTTATTATAAATTTAGTGAAAACAGTAAGGTTTAAAAGAGTCTTATCTATTTGATAAGAAAAAAAGACATCCTAATGAATCTATGTTTAAATAAATCTACATTTTTTATCGTCTTTTCATGGTCATATTTTAGCATTAAACTAACATTATTAAACCAATATCTAACCTCATCTTAACAATGCCCCCTGGTTTTTAAGCTGCGCGTTATCAAAAGCCTTCTATAAAAAAAAAACAAATCCCAAAATGGCAAGCAGGGGACCCAGTGTTTACCTAAAGCTTTGGACCAATGAGTCGATGTGGAACGTAACACTCACTTGATACTTGGACAGATAGTAAAAAAGTTACGAGGATACCAACAGGGAAATAATAAAAAAATATAGTAACAACTTACTACTAAATAAAACTCACTGAATAATACTCTATACATTTTCCACAATGTCTGGGAGTTCAACGTGTCCTCAAAGTTTGAAAGTTACTAGATAATGGGACATTGGTGAGCCTAATACACTGCACAATATAGACATGATAGAAGCTTTGATATAATTGTACGACTCTGAGACTCGGACCCTGAGACTAAAACTGACGAAACCCTTTTAGCCGCGTTCGACTCGTATGCGTAGAGGGACAATGAAACAACTGCTACAATGATGAGCTCTACCAAGAATCTACGTAGATCATAGTACAACGAATTACTATGACTGGTCATGTCATGAGAATGGCACCGGACGACTCAGCTCTTGAACTACTTTTAGACCGTCCACATGAACGGAGGCGACGGGGAAGGCTGAGTTGGAATGAAGGTATTGATGCGTCTGCCAATAAGCCCGGGATTGGCAGCCAACAGCGCTAGACTGTGAGCGATATCGAAGACTTCTGCAGCAGGCCTTCTACCGAGAAGACCGCTAGAACTGCATTTTAAGTAAGTAAGTAATAATTGTAACAGCTTTCTCCATCGTACTGACATACAGGAATTGAACTTATCTTCCTTTACCAATTCCTCATGTAGTATATTCTTTATTGCTACACATTGACCTTACAAGTAATATAGTCCAAAGCACATTTACTAGTATACTCAGATTTGCCATTTGTTTACATTTAGCATTTAAAATCTAACATTTTTCACACTCCTTTGCATCTCCAGTAATGAATGTTCATTTGATTAAACACACCGCGGCGTCTATGGCACTTGTTCGAGTAGAAATCCATCCACATAAAACAGTAAACGGAAACCACTTGCCCTAACCACGGTCTGGCGCTTTGTTTTGTTTGTGCATGCAGCTAAATGGTAGGGACGAAAACGAGCATAGCTGTATTTAACAAAAGGGACTGTGTGTGTGTGCATTGTAAAACTCCTCGCAGGAAACTGCCCAGGTCGGTAGGAACGTTTGGGGAGGAGACACAGACGATACGGTGCGTTACGGTGCAGTTCTTCTTTCTTGTGCACTTTAAGCTAGCTTTTCACTTGATTGTGGGATGGAAATACTGGGAAAAGGCTTTTTGCTGGCGAGCGGTTCCTTTCGTATCATCTTTTATGGTCGCTGTTTGTATAGTGCATTCTGCAGAGCATGGGTTGAGCAAGATGGTTCTTGTGTTATTAAAAGTAAGACAAGCTTTATGTACGGTTTTGTCAAAATTAATATTTAGTTTAAAACATTAAATGTCAAATTAAAATCTAAAGTTTGTTTAGTAAAAATTAAATAAACAAAACGCTATCATAGAATACGGTCAGGTTCCCCAATTCCCCACAGGACGGGCATAAATAAACAAATCATAATAGACAATTAGCCAAACCCATCGTCAAATGAAAATCATTTCCTGTGTATGCTGTGTTCCAGCTATTGTGTTGGAACAATTTTTTTTCCATCGTTTTGAATCTGCCAACACACCGTTCGCGCATCAGAACACAGTTTCCCCGATGCTCCACCCTTCCGTGCTAATTGTTTTCGCATGTTTTTACGTCGTCCCGGTTGGCGTACAAGTTGACGCCAAATTGAGCCGTTTATGCAAAACAATCCAACTGCCAGTGGCGTTCTCGGTGCGCGTTTAAGAAACGGAAAAAGGGGAAAATTGCTAACTTTTTTTCTGTTGTTCCTTGCTCTTGTGGCACAGACACTAGGACAGAGTACCACAAAGATTGTATGCAAATTTATTGAAACGATTACACCAATGCCCGAGGCAGTTGGGCGGGAAAATGTAAAGAGACGGACAGTCTCCACGGTGGCGGTGTCGAAACGACGAACGAAACGAAAACGGTGAAGATTGTTTTGATTCGATGGGTAGGCTACCGATAGCGATGCTGGCAGGTTCTGGTGTGAGGAAAGCTATTATCCTCCAGTGAATCTCCCACTGTACAATGCGTATAAGTAAACGGGACGGGTTTGTGGTGTGGTGAAGAGAAGAACGAAAAATAAAGGAAGAAAATGCGAAGAACAGAACTCACTTCAAACAGCTTGTTGGTTGTTTGGTTAATTTTGTTGGGGCATTCTCATCGATTGTGAATTAGATAAAAGGTAATTAAATATCAGTCAACAAAACCAAGCTCCTTGTGTAAGCGAGCATGTACATAGCTGTTTTGTTAGCTATTGTTACAAAAAATTGCATTAAAGGCGGACAGTATGCGAGTTCCACTGTGCTACTGTATTTTGGTTCGTGTAAAATCATTTTCTGGTCACGAGGAACATCCCAAAACGATGCGGATGCGATAACGATAGCGTTGCGTAACCTTCAAATGTCCTTCGTCGTTCGAGTAGGCCATGCGTTGCTTCTGCCACCATCAGCTGCTGTGATCAGTGTTCATTTAAATTTTCTTATCGATGGCGTTATAAAGGAAAAAAAAGGAAACGTTTTGTAAATAAAAGTCTACATCGCTTTAAAAAAAAATCCCCTCCAATCGCTGTTTTTGTTACCTTTACAGCCCACGTGATTTGGCGACAAGTTAAACAACATATACGCAAACGCTGACCGAAACACGGGACTCTTTTTCCCGAAAAGGGTCAGCTGTTTGTGCATTCGTGGTTCCACCGATGGGTTGTACCCTTTGGAAATGCACCACCTGAATCCGACCTCGCCCCCCTCGTTATGGTCGTTGTCCTTCGTATGCAACTGTGCAACTTGTGCTGCTTTGTGGCGAGGTCTCTGTCCCCGGGAACTGAGTAGGAGGTCGTAACATATTGCAACACAAAAACAAGCGCCCAGATACGGGCGCACGGCAAACAAACCGAACGCCAAAGCATTCGGGTGCCTTGATTTCGGCGAATTCAGTGGCTTTGGGCGTGTATGCGTACGTCTGTATGATACAAATATGGGGTTTTGGAATGCGTTTGTTGCGCGATCAGGCAGGGTTTTGTAACTTTTTTCCCTCACGAGCGACGCAACAAAATGTAAGAATTGGGAAAAAATAAAGACAGAGGCTTCTACTTCGTATTGGGACACATCTGAGGGATGTAAAGAATGAGAAGCGTTTGAACTGTTTTTAAGCTTGATTTTTCCGATTTTTTACGTAACTGTTCTACAAGTTTTAAATGTAAATAAAATATATATTTAGTGTTGTGTTCTTAATGTCTTTAAACTCTCTCTCTCTCTCTCTCTCCCTCTTTTGTGATTAAATGAATGACTTATTATATGTAAAATATGTTTTATTACGCTTTTATTCCAGAGTCCATAAAGTTCTGTAACTAATTTAAAAAACCATACATTTATTCTTACTATTTCTTTATCAGTGGTATATATTAATTTAAAAAAGATATTTGTAATTTTTAAGATGACGATATTTAGTACAGCAAATACGAAAAATATAAATAAAGTAGTTAAAGTTTAGCAATCATACGAAAACAGGAGGAAAACAGTCTTATTTAAAGCTTCAGAGTGTGCCTTTTCTAAATTTAATTACCTGCTCTCTTGTTTTATATATCGTGATTTGATTTTATAGATTTGTAAGATATTGCTCGTAAATAGAAGTATTGCGAGGATTATTTTGATATACTTTTTATGTAAAAAAAACATATGCTCGGTACGTGGGGTTTGAGTGTATAACCGCTTTTCTTCGACGTCAAACACCAGGCGTCTCCATCGTGTTTTTCTTCATACAATTTAAAGTTACTAACAAAAATCCATATTATAACAAAGTGTTTTTATAGCTAATAAAAATATCTGTAACACAAAATCACGTGTGTTTTAGCTTTAGCTCATGATTTTTCTTTTTTTTTCTAGAATAAAGTCCTTACAGAACTAAAAACAACGAATCCGATATACAGAGCCCCACCGTGCTCCAATATCAAGTATGCGAGTAACGTAGGCCAATTTAGATCTAACAAATTCCTACTCCAGTTTAGTATTCATGTAGCAAAGAAAACGGAAAACAAAAAAAACTAACACGAAACAAACAAAATCCCGACTATATTAAGAACCTGCTAAAGAAAGTGTGCAAATCTCGGATAGAAACCATTTCCTTACTTTCCGTTACGGTTGTCGAGAAACAAAAAAAAAAAACTATCAGGACCCGCTCCAGCGTGTTGTGTTACGTTACAGTCCCGGTGCATCAGCGTGAATGGTTACAGCGTCCCCGAGCTACATGGTACGCTCCAGTTTTGCTCAACCAATTGTTTGCGGGACGCGTTTAATCGCGCCGTCCGGAAGGCGCCTTCAAGGCAAAGTCCGAGACGACTTCTTCGTCGTCTTGAAACGCCACTCCTCCACATATCCCCAAACACGCAAATCCGCCCTGCCTCGTTCCGTGTGACTGTGACGGTTGTTGCAAGACTGATGCTTTCGGTGTGCGACGTC
>LULA01015881.1:0-26526 GCA_002091835.1 Anopheles maculatus | reverse complement strand
AAAATTCATAAATACAAATGATTCCAACGTTTACATTACCAATAGAGATTTCCAACCTACTCATGCCCCGTTATCAAACTACAGCATGCGAAATAACGCATCATCCCTAAAACCAGCAAGTACAGTAGCAAGAATCAACAAATTATTAGAAAAAATTAATCTTGAAAACACCCCTAAATCAGAACAGGAAAAACTAAAACAAGTCATAAGCCAATATAATGATATATTTTGTATTGAGGAAGGATCCAATCACTACAAATAATTTTTATACGCAGGAAATAACACTGAAGGACAATATTCCATCATACATTCCAAACTACAAACAGATACATTCCCAAACAGAAGAAATTCAAAAACAGGTAGATAAAATGCTCGAAAATGAAATAATTGAACACTCAGTATCATCATACAACTCACCGATTCTTTTGGTACCAAAGAAATCGAGTGATGGAGATAAAAAATGGAGACTGGTAGTAGATTTCAGACAACTGAAAGACAATTGAACAAGAAAATCCTACCAGATAAATTTCCATTACCCCGGATTGACACAATATTAGACCAGCTAGGAAGAGCTAAATATTTTAGCACCCTCGACTTAATGTCAGGATTCCACCAAATACCGTTAGAAAAGAATTCTAGACGCTTTACAGCCTTTTCAACGCAAGCAGGTCACTACCAATTTAGACGCATGCCTTTCGGTCTGAACATCTGTCCAAACAGTTTTCAGCGAATGATGGCAATAGCTATGGCTGGATTAACTCCAGAGCTAGCATTTGTATATATAGATGATATAATCGTTACTGGATGCAGCGCGCAGCATCACATCAGTAACATAGTTAAGGTTTTTGATAGACTAAGAAAATATAATCTTAAACTTAACCCAGATAAGTGTTGTTTCTTCAAAACTGAAGTTACATATTTAGGACATAAAATTACAGATAAGGGAATCTTTCCAGATGATTCAAAATATGAAACGATTAGAAATTTTCCAGTACCAACTAATGCTGATGAATCAAGGCGATTCGTCGCTTTTTGCAATTATTATCGTAAGTTTATTAAAGATTTTGCTAAAATTGCTAAGCCATTAAACAATCTAATTAAAAAAGACGTAAAATTTGATTGGTCCAAGGATTGCCAGAAAGCATTTGACACCCTAAAACAAAACCTACTATCACCAACAATACTTAAATTTCCAGACTTCACAAAACAGTTCATCATAACCACAGATGCATCAGATGTAGCTTGTGGTGCAGTTTTATCCCAAATAACTGACGGAAATGATCACCCCGTCGTATTTGCCAGTAAAAGTTTCACACCAGGAGAAAAGAACAAACCAATAATAGAAAAGGAACTAACAGCTATTCATTGGGCAATCAATTACTTTAAGCAATACGTCTACGGTCGTAAATTTATAATACGAACAGACCATCGACCACTTGTATATTTGTTTGGAATGAAAAACCCAACATCTAAACTAACTAGAATGAGACTAGATTTAGAAGAATTTGACTTTGACATAGAATTTTTAGCAGGTAAAGAAAAACAACAAGCCACGCTTAACAAAAATACAAACCCTATAAATATTAAATCAGGAGATCAGGTATACCTAACAAATGAAAATCGAAGTAAACTAGATCCATTTTACATAGGACCTTTCACAGTAATAGAAGTACAAGAAGTTAACTGCAAAATCAAACACAACATAACAAACAAAACATCAATAGTACATAAAAATCGATTAAAACTAGCATAGGTGAATAATGTTATTCTTCCACTAGACTCCATCATAACATTATTCAACAAAAGAAGGGAGGTGTAGCATCCACAATGCTATACATATGCTGAACCAAACTTTCGATATAGCACGAAACAGTAAACATCAAAACTAGGGCATCAGGTTAATACCCCACAATAAAAACATAACACAAACAGCTGGAATCAAAGTAAACGATATTTGTCAAAGAATGCAACCATATAGGTCAATATAAGCTATGCAAGAAATTAAATGAAAAGTATAAATGGCACAATATGAAAGCAGATATCCGGAAGTTCATCAAGAACTGTAAAGCATGCATTAGTAATAAGATACTTAGGCATACGAAAGAGAATACTGTTGTGACGACAACACCCTCTAAACCATTTAACGTAATTTCAATAGATACAGTAGGACCATTACCAAAATCTAATAACAATAACCGATACGCAGTAACCATTCAATGCGATTTAACAAAATATGTTGTAATTATACCAATTCAAAACAAAGAAGCTAACACCATAGCCAGAGCTTTAGTAGAGAATTTTATACTAACTTTTGGAAATTTTATGGAAATGAAATCAGATCAAGGATTGGAATATAATAACGAAATTCTGAAAAAGATATCCGAAATTCTAAAAATAAAACAAACATTTGGCACAGCATATCATCCACAAACAATAGGATCATTAGAACGTAATCATAGATGCTTGAACGAATATTTGAGAAGCTACACAAATGAACACCATAACGACTGGGACCAATGGACTAAATTTTATGAATTCGTATACAATACTACCATCCACACAGCAACAAACTTTACACCATATGAATTAGTTTTTGGAAGACAAGCAAATCTACCGCAAGATATCTATAAAGTAAAAATAGATCCAGTATATAATATAGAGCAATATTATTATGAAATGAAATATAAACTTCAAAAATCTAATGAAATAGCCAGGAAAAACCTTATCGCAGCTAAAGAAAAACAACAAGCCACTCAGATATATCTTACAAATGAAAATCGAAGTAAACTAGATCCATTTTACATAGGACCTTTCACAGTAATAGAAGTACAAGAAGTTAACTGCAAAATCAAGCACAACATAACAAACAAAACATCATTAGTACACAAAAATCGATTAAAACTAGCATAGGTGAATAATGTTATTCTTCCACTAGACTCCATCATAACATTATTCAACAAAAGAAGGGAGGTGTAGCATCCACAATGCTATACATATGCTGAACCAAACTTTCGATATAGCACGAAACAGTAAACATCAAAACTAGGGCATCAGGTTAATACCCCACAATAAAAACATAACACAAACAGCTGGAATCAAAGTAAACGATATTTGTCAAAGAATGCAACTATTGCATAATTAGCTATTTTGACCGAACACCCGTCGAAGCACCGACCAGCGCACTCGACTAGCGAGCGGCGCAATGCAACCAGACACGAAACCGCGTAGTCAGCATAACACATAGGTTTGCGACGATAACCATAAGTCTTGTATCCATGCAGAAAAACAATTAAATCAAATTTATTAACTCAGCAATTAAACAGACAGACAGAAAAACCTATTTGAACCAACAAACAAACGCAACCCGTTTAACATCGAGACGTAATTTGACACTTTTGTTTACGACAAAAGCCTTATGCTTTTGTCGTCAACCAGGAAAGATGTTGAGCAATTTAACCATGCAAAAATAGTAAAACAAATATTTTGTTAACACCCCAACAGACTAACCTATTTTAAGGAAATTGAACCCATTGTAAAACAGTGAAAATTGGTATAAATAAAGCCACCTTTTTCGGCCGACAGAGAGACAGAGAGTTGGTCGTTGGACATAGACAGAGTTGTGTCTAAATTCATTCAAGAGCTTTGAGTGTCCCCCTACCCAAGGTAAGGCCTCGATATCTCCAACAATCCAGTAAGGAAAATCTCCTCCAGATTTTTGTGATCGCCTGGACGATCAAGACAGCCGGAACCATCATGATAGCGGAACCGATTTTTCCGCACACTAAAGTGTGTGTTCGCGTGTGCGCCCACAGACGACGTGAGTAAGAAAGCGAGTTTTGGAGTCTTTGACAATCCGCAAGGTCAGAAATTGGTAAGAATATCTTTAAGTCGTCTGCATATAAAAGCTTTTCGCAATCTGAGATAGAATACACTATGTCGTTAATAAATATGGTAAACAAAATAGGGCCTAAGATACTGCCTTGCGGAACTCCTGCAGAATTAGTGAAGGGTGTAGATAGGGCATTTGCTATTTTTACAGTAATATGTCTATGATTTAGGAAGCTGGACATCCATTTTACCAATGCACCATTAACACCGTATTTTGCCAGCTTTGCAGTAAGTAGAGAATGATTCACAGAATCAAATGCAGCGCAGAAATCCGTATAGATGACGTCCATCTGCATTCCGTTGTCCAGCGCAGGGTAGCAGGAGCTCATCATCGAGAGTAAATTCGAATTAATTGAGCGATTGGGTAGGAAACCGTGTTGATCGTTTGATAAGACATGTTTAAATCCTCTCAGAAGATGGCGTGAAACAAGTATTTCAAAAATTTTGCTGGCAGCGCAAAGCATAAAGATGCCCCGATAGTTGGATATGTTGTTCCTCTCTGCTTTTTTATAAACCGGAAACATGTAGGAAGATTTCCAGGCTTGTGGGAAGCATTTCTGCTGCAGAGACTTGTTGAATAATGTTGTCAGGACTGGGACTAAAGCATCTCTGCAACGTATGAAAACTGCGCTAGGTATTGCGTCCGGCCCAGCAGCAAACGAAAGCTTCAACTCGTTGATTGCAGAGGATACATCAGCTTCTGTCAAGACAGGTAGAGGAACATCTACGGCATCGGGTAGTAAGTCGATCGCTGCTTCGTTACTTGTGTTTGTGGTCATATTTTGTGCAAATACTGATGAAAAATAATCCGCAAAAGCTTGACTTATTTCGTCGTAGCCAGAATATGAATTATTATTCATGATCATGGTTGATGGCAAACTGCTACCACTGCGTTTGCGTTTAATAAAGTTCCAAAAGCTCTTTGGATCCCTTTTAAAGCGAATTTCGATCTTCTTTACGTAGTCAGTGTAGGCTCGACGGTTTAGTGCTTTGTACTGCCGAGCGGCTTTCACGAATCTCCTTCGATTTAATTCGTTCTTACGTCGTTGAAACCTCCTGTGTAGTAATGTTTTTCGTTTCTTTTGCGCTCGTAGTTGCAAATTCGACCAAGGAGGCTTCATTGGTGCCCGATGACGAGGAACGAACTGTTGAAAAAGATCAACGATAGTTTCAGTGAATTCCATGACATTAAGATTGAGATTGGAATGGCGTGTGACGTAGTTCCAGTCAACATTTAAAAGGGCATTATGGAGACCAGTGAAATCCGTTTTACGGAAATTCCAACTCGCATTATAAGCAGGCGATGATCGAGATGTTGTGATGTGGGTGTTATACTGGATACGGAGGGCAAGTACAGGATGATACAGGTCAGGCTCAACTAAAGCATCGAGAATCGGTTCAAGTTTTATATCACGGTGAGGAATGCCATCATCCGCCAGAACCAAATCCAGGAGAGAATCGTGAGCATTTTTAAAGATGTTTAATTGATTCAGTCCAACATAGCTAAATTCATCAAGTAGGACAGAACACGAAGATGAAACCCGGGAGCTCGATGTATTCAGTATCGCATGGCCATTATCCGATGAACTCCACGAGAGCTGTGATTGGTTGAAGTCGCCCATGAGAATAAACGGTTCATCAGTGTATTTATCTCTCACACTCCGAAGGATAGAACATAAACTGTTGATGGAATCGGCATCATTAGAACGGTCCGGTGGCAAATAAGCAGCACCAACTATAATAGATGTTGTAGCAGTATTTAGCCTTATCCATACACTCTCAGTGTTGTTTGTGAAAAAAGTGCAAGGATTCGACGTTAGTTTCGTTGAAACTGCTATTAGAACTCCTCCGCCTCTCGTTTTTGTACTATTGGCAGCTGAGCAATCGGTGCGATATACTACGAAACGATCGTCATCGAAAAGCATTGACGAAGGGATATTATCGTCGAGCCAGGTTTCAGTCAGTATGATGACGTCGTAGTCCGAATCGTAGCTTGCAGCAAACATATCCGTCGTCTTTGTGCGTAGTCCACGCACGTTTTGGTAGTATATCACAAGCTCACCATGAGATACTACTGAGTGTGTGAGTGTTGAACTGGAACCAGGTTGAGAGACCGAATGATGTTCGGTGATCGGATTCGGGGTACTCAGTGTGTTGATCATACCGGTGTCTGATACGGGGTGTCGAGCGTAAAAAAAGCGTCGGCTCGTCTATTCCGGAACTCAAACTCAGCGAAATCAAAACCGCGTGGCCAGGTTGAAGGAGAAAGTGCTAAATTCCGTAGAGAACCTGGAAGGCTGACCTTGAAGGAAATGAATCGCAGTGTAGAAGGGTGACGATCACGTGGAAGAACTTTTTTAACCACACAATCCGAAGTTCCAAGGCGATCCATTATAAAGTTCTTCATATCTTCCTCAGCTATGTGAGGTGATACATGAGTGACAAACATCCAGGTCCTTGGCTCTAAAGAAGGAACAAATCCTTCAAAGAGCGTAGATGAATCCGTAGCAGCACCAGTGAGTAGGGAATTACGTGCATTCGACAAGGAAGCATGCATTGTATCTCTGTAGTCGTTGTTCGTTCGATTGTCCGTGCGGTATGTAGAAGTTGTAGGAGTGTTTGTGCAGGAAAGTGTTATTGCCGAATCACGCAGCGCTGCGTTCGTAGTGTTTGTGATTTTATCAGTGGAAGATTCAGATACGTTAGTGCACGCAGCTATCTCATTCGGTTGATTAGTGTATGTGGCAGTTTTTGAGAGAGAGTGTCCTGGAACAACAGAGTTTGTGTACAGTGCTGAGAGACGAAGCTCCATCTCATTAAGTATTTCTCTCTTCAACTCTCCGAAAAGACAACTCAATTCACTTTTCATCTCACCGATGAGGCGAGGCAGCTTCTCATTAAGCACTAAACCGTCATCAGAAGAATCATCGGCGCAGCTATTGCAAAACCACACAATGTTTTTACTATGAGACACACTTTTAGTGCACGGTTTCGAGAGTTTTAGGCACTTTGTATGGAAAACACCCTTGCACGAAGAAATATTCAGGCCACCGCCACAAACAACAACCGCTTCCTGAGTATCCAGCGAACAAATACGGCAGGCACGGCTCATGATGAAGACAGGTCACACAGGAACAGGACGCCACGGGAACGAACAGCACTGTATTTAACAAAAGTCCACAAAACGGGAACACTGTTATGATCTGAACTAACTGGATCTTTACTTTTCGTTTTAGACGCAATCGACTATTATACAACTGGATAAACAATGCAAAATTGAAAGTTTTTACGGAGCCGACCAAAAACACAACAATCAACCACAAACGTCAGATCATAATGCAGCCGACCAATTATCACGACAAGTCCAAAATTTGGAACGTGTCCAAAGCTATTAGTAAACACAATCCGCCAAACAATCAATGTGGTTGCTCGCTATGATGAACAGAGGAAGAAGAAGGGGGAGGGCTTGACTTATTTTATTGGCGCAACCGGCGCTCCCCAAAACCATATTCTCCCAGTGTGCTGTGGAAACGCAAAAAAAAAATATATACCTCTTATCTAATCAGAATCAAAGTCTTCGGCCATTTTGTTTAATGGTAACGCAGATTTAGTATTCTAGCGTATTCTGTGAATTATGTCTTCCCAATATTTTTAAGTTTACTTCATACTTATTCATCATAACGCTATATAAAGATTTTTTAGTAGCTCATAATAAAAAACATCCAGAAAATTCTTCATGGGTTCAATATAACCGGTTAAGTAATAAGTTTAGTTAAGAAAAAAACAGTTTAAACAAATGAATTGATATCTTATCTTTAAATAGTATGTTAAAGGTCTCCAAGCTTTACATCATCCAACTCCTGACTTCTTTGTAACGAATAAATTAGCTAGGCGCCCATTGTAAGTTATTCAACAACAGGTTTGATTTGAAGAGTGATTTGATTTCGTCTAATTGTATCAAAATGACAAAGTTGTGTTCAAATGGGGTCAAAATGCTTCAATTATAATCAATCAATACAACTAAAAGAAATCACATTTCCCGTGTTCTGTAACGTTGTATAGTAAAAATAGATCGGCAAATAAATAACGGCCGTTTTGAAATCGATGGGGCCACCGTGGACTGTGGCGCATTTTTGTCGTTTACAAACTTCATAAATCAAGTTCAGGAATAACATAATCAAACTGTGTAAACAGATTAGTGAATATTTCGTGCGAGTAACAGTTCCCAGTTCTTGAAAATGTCTGATTTTGAGCCGGATAAGCGCGATATGCGGGAGGTGTTGCCTTTTTTTTGTTTCGAGCGAAGAAAACGGCAGCCGAAGCGTATCGAGAGCTTTCGAGTATTTACGGCGATGCTGCTCCAAGCGAAACAAGGTGTCGGGAGTGGTTTTGACGCTTTCGAATCGGTGATTTCGCCGTGGAAGATGCTCTACGTGAAGGAAGGCCCAAAACGCTCGCCGACAAAGAATTTGGTGGGACCAGCTCGGCGTCATGTACTACGAACTTCTGAAACCGGGAGAAACAATCACTGGTGAACGCTACCGGCAACAATTGATGAGTTTAAGCCGAGCACTGCGTTATTCAAAGTTATTCTACTGGATGCCAATGCTCGGCCACATGTTGCGCAACCTTTGAAAAACTACCTTAATACCCGGTAATCCGGTATTCACCGGATCTGGCACCATCGGATTACCATCTGTTCCGATCCATGGCACCAACAGTAGATACCCAAACAATTTTTCTCACACGGGAAATTTAAAAATGAAGGAAGTTTAAAAATATACAAACATAATAAAAAGACGCGTTTGTTTATTTATGGTCACTAAAGATAAATCAATTGTGTGCCTCGTAAAAGCAAAAAGGACTTTTATCCCGACATTTGTTCGATAATGCCCACTGTGTAATCTAATGATCTATCTCATTTAATTGTACCCATATCTTCATACTCCGCAATCGTTCTGTGCTAGTTTAGCTTAACACGTCAGCAACAACAATCCTCCTACATTGTTCATTTCATCCCTTGAGCAATCAAATAATCTCAGCTCTTGTATAGGAAGATCTTTTACTTTTCTTTTTGAAAGAAAAGCTTTTCCCAACACTATATGGAACATAAATCTAAAACCATGAGCGTTTGGGGTCATTGCTTTCGACGAAGGCAAAATGTTTCTCCAAAATCGCTACTATAACCGCCACGCACTGGCACAACGCTCATAAATTACGTACCCGAAACATAATCCTTATCGTTTGAACATCCAGCTTCTCGGTGTCCGACCAGTCCCGATGGATATCATCATATTTCTGCCACCCCATTGCAAGCGAGTGCTGTTTTACTTATTCGCCAAACGACATTAAAGTTCAAGCTGAACCATTTCAAGTGTGGTTGCGCTCCGTAACACCCATCTATCTTGCCCATTTGGCCGACCCGAATATGGCCACCGGAAAGCCATCGCCGTACGTTTTCAAAATGGGCGAACGTGGAATGTGGCACACTTGACTTGGCGTGCGTATCGAATCGTTTTTCTTCCGGTTAATGTCCAAATCGCCATATCGACGGTACACCTTCCACATTGTTCTGCGTGTGAATGGATGAGTATGTAAGTGTGTGTGTGTGTGTGTTTTTGTCATTTCAATTCCGGACCAGATGTGTACCACGAACGAACGAACATCGGAACGGAGGAGTTTAACTTTTCAGGAATGTGCTTTTCATCTCCATTTCCCCGAGTGCCACGTGCAAATAGTAACCCCTTTTTTACACAGCTCCAAGAACCTTCTTACACTTGCGATCAATCTTTCCCTCTCATTCTCGTGCTTTTTTGCTGCTAATGTTATTTGCTGAACCCACGCTTTGCCCAGCATTCGGAGGAACAGTGTCGCAGCACTGTAGTTGGAATGAAAAATTCGTTACAATCAGTCTTCGGCGTTAAGCAAAACTGGAACTTACGCGAAATGGTTTGCCATTTATCAGTGAGCTCACGCCGTGCTTACCCATCTGCACACATCTCTCGCATGACCTTGCTCGGGTTTATATTTCACTCTCGAATCGTCGCCGAGAAGTGTCACATTTTCCTTCGTTAGGGAAATGCAAGGAATACAACAAGAACAAACAAAGATAATGCACATATATTTCCATGTTCTGAGTGGTAGCGTTTGTCTTGCAAAAAACAAGGACTACGAACAACAACACGAACATACACTGCATTATAATTCCCATTTGCAATTCCCGGGCAAACTGTTTTACTGGCATCCAGGTTTTTGAAGGATCTGCAACGGGATTCAAGTTTTTCGCAACCGGTCCCAATTCGCATCGCACCGTAACGTGAGCATACCTATTTAAACTATTTCCACACGTCTGTCAGTACATGTACTGCGCGAGTCAGCATCACGTTAACCCGGGACGCTGATGTCACTAAACTAGTAGCATTCCCGCTAAACAACACTCCATTTTCGTATTGAAAACTTCCATTTCTCAAGGGTTTGCTTTGGGCTGCTCGGAGTTTACCCTTACGCTAATCACACTCAAGCTGCCGAGTTTCGAATTACTCCAACACCCCACACACAAACACACACATTCACAAGAAAGCCGTTTGCAACAGTGACCGTTCGGGTAGAACGATGCAGTCGCACGTGTACCTTTTTGCCGAAAAACTCTAAAACCCTTCCCCTATCATCATGGTTCATCCCGCATACCAATAGTGCAATGTTAAAAAGCTGGTAATTTGTGAGTTTTTATCCCGCAAAAACAAAGGGCCGCCGACCGACTTCATTTAATGTTCAGCACACGCACGGTGTACCTTTTTCATGCTCAGCGGGAAGCGAATAGAAAAAAAACCTCCTTTATACGGAAAATAGCCTTTGGAAAATGGAGTCGTTTTTTTCGCTTTGCTTATCCGCAGCATACGAATTGCAGCTTAATGGTCAGAATATAGTTAGAACCCTCGCGACTGGAGATGAGATCATGGTTTAAACCACACACACACACACACACACATGCATGCTGGCTGATCCTGTGTGTGGTTGAACCACTGTTAGTCTAGGGAAAACCGTGCTCATGCATATTAATACGCTTCTCGGGATCGTTGCGGTAGCGCGCTGTGAGGGCTCAAGTCCTTTATTTTTTGAGGGAAAGTTTCAACAGGTTTCACAAAACCCGTCCTACCGGTTGGACGGTACGACAGTGAAAAGGTGAACGAATTCCATTAATCCCCAATTCGATCTTCTCCATTGCGTTGCCTAGATCATATCCGCATTTTAATGGAACAGTTTTATAAAGGCAAACAAAAATAGAATTTAATAAAAAAAATCTGTTTTTGGCATTTTTTTTACACAAAAGTTTTATGTTTTTTTAAGGTGGATATGAATGCTGTAGGTTAAGTCAAGAAACACGTCAACGACGTGTTTTAAAGCTATGGTGGTCGCCATAAATAGGTATCCGTTCGGACAATCTCGCTCTTTATATCTGTGCGGTACTAATCAATAAGCAAGGAAGCAAATAAAGCATATTATATTATTATTGTATCATAACGCTTTGTTATATGCGTGGAATCGTGGGTCTCTGTTTGCAGATTTACTCCATGAAATAAAAAAAGATCAATACATTTGTTCCAAAGATCGTACAACTTTGTTGGAAGAAAAATGCTTTCCTCAATGGATTGTTTGGAGATTGAGATTAGCCAGAAGTTAGAGGGAACCAAATCTGACGAATAGAGTGCATGCTGCAACAATTCGTAACTTAAATTTACTGGCTATCTCTATAATCCTTTGTGTGAACTGGTGCATTGTCTGGCGACACCATTGCTAAACCATATGCTTTATTTTCGCTGTGAAATTTGGTGAAATTTTGGGGCGCTCCATACCTGCCGCTTTCAAAACTTATCTCTTTACCTAGTACATTTCATCATCACTCATCATGTCTAGCCTGGATATTGTTTATATCCTTTTATATATTTTCTCACATCTTTGTTCTGCCTTATTGGAATTTAAATATCTTTTAAAAAGTAGATACTAAATTTGGCAGAAAACATTTTATTTTGAGATTAAAAGCCTCAAATTGGAAAAAAGACTGATATCTCCTTCAAACCATATGACATCCATACTGTTGAAGTATGCAACTAATGCCACCTTGTGGCCGCAGCTGGAAATAACGAATCTGTCAAATGTATTTGACATATGTAAATAAAGCCACACTCTCTTCCATCGTGAACGCTGTTGATTTCATCTTTTCATTCCTCACAAAATATTAACACATACATGTTATTGAATGTTCCTATATGTGTTACATTTTGCTATATTTTAGACATTTTAAAATAAGAACAATAATCAAAAGTGAAAAGTTTTAAATTAAATTTTCAATAAGCAAAAGAAACAAGAAACAAGACAATCGTGTAATACAATTGCCTAACTTTCGGTGCTTTCCGTATTTTGCTATTGGCGTTATTGCCGATAGATAGAAATAACGTTTTGAAGTAATGTCGATGCACTCAAGAGCTACATTTTTCACCTTCATATGGCTTTGTACTAGAAAAATATATTTTCTATTCATACTTTGAAATAAGACGATCACTTTGTGTTTCTTTCATAGGTTTATTTATAAACAAGTGAAATTTATAATGCGCTGACAGTCTTTTCCTCCGATCACTTAATTTTCGAGTTCCATTTAATGCGTTAGTGATTTTTTTAAATAGTTCATAGCCCCATATTTCTGAAACTGAACAAAAAATGTTCAACATCCTTTTTTTAAATTGAAAAGAAACTTGTTTTTCTCCGCGTTTCATAGCAGATCATCGAAACGCAGCTAATTCGCATTTGGCTTTACACCGGTCCAAACTTAGCTTAACGATATGGTAGTAAAACTTTATCATTCCCTGCGCCAAACTTCCGGTAGTGAGCAAGTTTTATACGATACCTTTCTTTTGATTGCGCTGCGACAATTATCCAATCGCATGTGTGCAATTGCCGGAATTCCAAGATGGCACCATTAGCGCTAATGGGTTTCTGCTGAAAGCAAAGCTCATCAAACTTGTAAGCGCGTGTACTTGCAATGGCGATGCGACTAGAATTGTTCAGAAGTTTCCGACAGGCAAAGCTAGTTAAACATGCACGAAGAACGCTGCACGCTCTGAGCACGCCGTAGAGAGCAAATGCATATAAAAAGGACATAAAAGTAGTTTAGGGTGGGAAAAAGCTTTTCGATTTCGGATGGAAGATACGCCAACAATACGGTCGTCACACGCTGCGTAAACAGTAAGTTGATAGCTATCAATAAATGCGGATTTCTTGGACACGGTGATGTGTTTAACGACTGTTTCCTTAGGTATATTAGAGTAATTAATTTTTTTCTATAAAATAAAACGATACATGCGCAATATACGTACTATCATGCTGATTTTTTGAGAGAAAATTATTTCGTCGTTTGCGCCGTCAGGTAGGCGGCAAAAGAAATTCTGGAATGTTGCGTTCGTCGTTAAGGAATCTTATGAAATTGCTAGACAAATGGTACTTGGGTGGGATGTTTTTGTGATTTGTTCATTTTTCATTTATGTACATCAGCCTAAATTCCACTGATTTCTGTGTTGCACACTCCTATTTCTTTTAACTTTTCTGTTGGTTTAATTTGTTCTGCTGATATTTTCAAACCACAAATTACAATAAAAAAAAACGCTAATTTCAACACGGATGTTCTCAAGACATATGTAAGACACCTTTTCATGTACAGCGTGCAAGCATTTTATATGCTTCACGATGATATGAATTGTTTGAACTTGCAAAAGCCTTGCGTGTGAAGCACCGACTGGTGCTTCACCTTGCTTTCTTATTGAACGGGTTCGACGTCTTGACGTTCGCTTAATCCATGCTAAAAATAACTTTTCAAATAAGTTTACACTTCGTCAAACTGTTCCCGGAAAGCCGTCCGCACGCTCCATTACCCAGTACATGCCGAATAATTTAATAAACCTCAATCCTCACCCGCGTGCTTCGGTGCAGACGTTCCTCTGGGGGTAAAGATTAGTTTTTAGCAGCTCGTAAAAGTATTTCTTGCGCTAGCTCCAGCTCACCTGATACCATAAAACTCATCACACATATAAACATACACACACACGTGCACACAAGCACCACATATGACGTGCCACGGTGAACTTCGGCTCTTGGCGAGATCATAATAAATGTCGACAACTTGAACATTACCCGGTCGGTAGGGGCGGTTTCGCTCAAAAGGAGTTTCACGTTTCGCTTCCTTCAACCAAACGTGCGGCACTCCAGTGTACGACGAGGGAAGCAAATAAGCGAACGGCTAGTTCAGGCTGTCATAGTTCCGGGCCCGGCGGCGGTCGCATACGCTTGTGCAAGGAAAACCACACGTCATTTCATTGCCCGCCAGCACTTTTGGCTGCAGTTCCTAGCGACAAAGCTATGCGCACGTATCGCTCGCTGTCCCGATTGTGCACGAGAAAAACAAACGCTGGCGAGCGATAAAGCAAGTAAACTTACACTAACACTGCTCAAGAAAGCTAATACAGCAGTGTGAGCTGCTGTTTGTGCTGGTATGCATTGATAGTGGGTTTATACAACATTCCAATCGAGTTAACTATACATGTCTAAGTCACAACATTTCTAACACAAACTCCTGTTTCAGTGGGATAGCGAATCGATGCCTTGTGATTGGAATCTCGGCATCATCTACCCCATATACAAGAAGGGAGATAGGCTAGAGTGCAGCAACTACAGGGGTATTACGGTGTTGAATACAAGATTCTCGCCCTAATAATGCAAGACAGACTTGTCCCATTCGTTGAAGAGATAGTTGGAAACTATCAGAGAGGATTCCGAAACGGAAAATCAACAACTGACCAGATATTCACCATGCGGCAAATCTTGGAGAAGATGGCGGAGCAGCAGCTACACTCCTACCATCTCTTCATTGATTTTAAAGCCGCATACGATAGCATAGCCAGGGTAAAACTGTACGACGCAATGAGCTCATTTGGAATCCCGGCCAAGCTTACCAGGCTTGTACGTATGACAATGACCAACATCATATGCCAGGTGAAAGTGGATGGAAAACTCTCAGGGCCCCTTGCTACCACCAAGGGTCTGCGCCAGGGAGACGGGCTTGCTTGCCTCCTATTCAATCTGGCGCTAGAGAGGGCCATCCGAGACTCGGAGGTGGAAACTTCGGGGACCATCTTCTATAAGTCGCTCCAGATCCTGGCATACGCTGATGACATAGACATCATTGGTTTGAGGCTCTCCAATGTAGCAGAAGCTTACTTAAGGATCGAGCATGCGGCACTGAACCTCGGGTTGGAGATCAACGAGGCAAAAACCAAAATGATGGTGGCACCACCAGCGGCCCTGCTAACAAACATTGATTTACGCAGGGGTACAGATAGGTGATCGCACCTTCGAAGTCGTCCAAAACTTCACCTATCTGGGGTCAAAATTCAGCACCGACAACAACATAGACGTTGAGTTGCGCGCAAGGGTGCTGGCTGCCAACCGGTCATACTACAGCCTGAGGAAACTTCTCAAAACTCAACTCAAAATACCTGTCGCGACAGACGAAGCTGGGACTGTACAGAACCTTTATAGTCCCAGTACTCACATACGCCTCTGAGGCATGGACCTTGTCCAAAACTGACGAAACCCTCTTAGCCGCGTTCGAGAGGAAGATGCTCAGAAGGATTTTTGGCCCCGTATGTGTGGAAGGACAATGGAGGAGCCGCTACAATGACGAGTTCTATGAGCTGTACGGTGATATCACCATCGTGCAGCGAATCAGGCTCACCAGGCTCCGGTGGGCTGGTCATGTCATGAGAATGGCACCGGACGACCCAGCGCGTAAAGTCCTTTTAGGCCGTCCACATGGACAGAGGAGGCGTGGTAGGCCCAAATTGAGATGGAGTGATGGCGTTGATGCGTCCGCCAGAACGGCCGGGATAGACCGTGAGCGGTATCGAGGATTGTTGCAGCAGGCTTGATAAGTAAGTAAGTAAGTTTTAAGAATCTTTAAATTTACGATCGAGACGGTAATATCTAGAGATTTCAGATTTGTTGCTTGACTGATAAATACTTAAACTCAACAAAACAGCTTGTTTCATTATGCTCTTCACTTAACTATGATTTTTTTTTGTAGTAAAACGTGTACCACAAAAAGACATACACTTCAGATTCCAAAATGATAGAAGGTTTCAGTAGCAGTATATTGGAATGAATAATGTCGAAAGACTTCATTAGGATCCATAAAGCATGAAACAACTAAAAATAAATTTAAAAACTCAACAACAGTTGTATGCAACACAATCATTTCGCTTAAGATATCTATAGGATGTCTAAGTCTAAGCATTATTTTGATGCGTTTTTTTAATAACAAATGACGTTCTCACAGCTGATGAGTATCGTATGAAAAAGTAAACAACAGAACATTAGTCTTTGTTAAAAATATTCAGCATTTTCCCGGAAACGCAAAAAGAAATCCTACACAAATGGTGCACTATACTCAGCGTTTCCCATAGTCAGTTAGTGAAAATGGTTCTTTTGAGCTCCGAAAGCCTCATACTACAATACTGTTTTGGCTAGGTCTAACCTCAGCGCATTACGCAATAGACACGGTAGCTTGGTACAAAGCAAACGGAGTCGAGTTCTTAGAGAAATTTAAACTTGTTGGGTCCTGACAAAAACAGACAACATGTCAAGGCAGCGCGATTCCTTCGCGACTTTTGAATAAGATAGAATTTGAGCATCCAAAGACGGTGACAAAAACTCTGAGCTGAAGGTGATGAGCAGTGCAATATAAAAAGACTACTCCTTGGCGGACACTTTAAGGGATCGCGAAAATGCGAACCGATTTTACTATCTTTTTTTTCACTGTGTCCCTTTTTGAAAACTATCCCTGGTTAATTTCTTTATTTGAATTCGCCTCCTTCTTTCTGTCTATCTGTCTACCTCTTTTTCTGTTTCTTTATCTACAATAATCGTTCCCAACAGGCATCCCAGCACCACCTATTGCCAGTGCGGATTATCGCGATCATGGGGGGACAAGCGATCATGGGGTCTATGATAACTTAACTAATACAGTCTTATGCTGAAATTCTTTAAAGTTTTAATATATTTTTTCTAAAAAAAATATACGAAAGTTACTGATGAGCTTAGCGAACCAACTGTGAAAATGAGGTGCCAGTTGTCAAACACTTTTGGATGAGTTTCCTATTTCGGTTCAACTACTGTTCGATTGTTTGACAGAAGGTGATTATAAATTTTCAGATTTTCAAGCTCAAGTCATCATCATCCATGTCATCCATGCAAATGCAGCGTATGGCTTTTTCCAATCTTGACTAAAATTTTTCCCAAAACAAGAGTGCTCGTAGTTTATTACCAATATATAGTTATGGTAATTGTTGGGGTCTGAAGGGTTATTTAGCTAAGATGTTAGTATTAGTGTACAGGACTGTCAGGATAATGACGAAAATAAAAAAAAGAATTTAGTAGCAGCGCAACAGTTGATTTGAATACATCTCAACCTTTTACCACAATCAATTGCATGAGCTTTCGTTCAGTAACCGACGTAGCGGCTTAAACCGATCATCTCACGCGTGTGTTAGTGAGATAATACGGGAACACTATGAAGATTACAAGCGAGCTGCGGCAGATGAATCCGTCTCTTTTTGACTCAGACCGTCGAGTATAGTGAACGTGTTAAATACGCTTTTATTTGCAAAAAAAATTCTAATCACTTATAATTATATACAGACAATTAATAAATGTCTCATACTGTTGTTTCATCTCGGACAACACATTGTTTTAAATATTGGGCTATGGATTTGGCAAAAACACTATATTAATCTCAGGATATTTTATCTTGAATTGTTTTGATTCTAAGATATGAAACATGATTGATTTATTAATATATTTAGTAGTGTTGACATTACGATACCACAGATATTATCGGCGTCCAATATCTCTTGTCCCAATTATTGTTGCTCGCTCGTTCCAGCTGTCACGCCATACCTTTTCTTGGTTATCAATTTTTAATACCGAAACCAAATTAGTTCGATTGGCTCTTAATATAAATTATTTTAACCTTCGCCCGCCATCACCGGACAACACACGCGTGTTGTCACTCAGACCGATACCGGTTGTACTATCATTCAATTATCTTGTTACGAGCCTCGTCAAACAGGACACACAACTTTACTACACGATGGTTCGTCGGAATTGTTGATGATTTTACCTTATCAGCAGTTAATAAATTGTCTTTCCTCGGTGCGCTGGCCATCGTCCACTCTCGTACCATATCCATGCTGTACAATCGATCGTCCCACTGGACAGTATTGGTAAAATTGTGGAGGAAACACGGGTACATGTTGAAGGGACAGAAGGAAACAAAGTTTATGTTTGTCCGTCTACCTGTCATACCTTCGGCCGTGCGGTACTGTGAGATGTTTGTTGTAACTCAATTTTCAGTGCTTTATTCCTGTCCCTCAAACCGGCCAATGCTCGTAGCAAAAGTTATTCTTTTTGTTTCATGCTGACACACGTAAGCACCCACGCTGGTCATTCAGTAATGGGATACACACACTTGTTGCACCGTGTACACCTGAACCCAAAACTCACCGTAATTTGATATAGTTTGTTTTACATGCACCAGCCAGTTTTTTACTTCAGTGACCCTTCCACAGATCGGTAGGTACACATCATATCTGTCTTTTATGAAAATTTCGTATAGAAAATTAAATTACCTCGACATCTGAATTAATCAGTCATCCACCGCGCCAGTGCTTCCACCACAATTCCTACGCACATTTTCGTGCGGTGAACGCCAACCCCGGATAACATAAACTGTTTATGCTTCCGCTTTAATGCCACTACTGCCCACTTATCAATGAATGCGTGCGAAACATCCGGCGTGTGGGAGTGTAAAACATTTCATCCGCTCAATGTCTCTCCCGGACCACTTTTTCCTGCTCCAAATATCTGCGTTTTTATTCCCCGTTTCGTTGGAACTCAATCCTGTCGCACGGTCCAGATGGGAAAGCTAAATTTAATTGTAACCAACCGGAACAACCGTCGCTTCTAACCCACTTTGAATGTCTATGGTTTGTCCCTTCGGTTTTGCGGGATTGTATCCCCTGTTATGTGTTTTTCTTTCTACAGTTTCCGGTCCACTTTTTTCGAAGAATTTTCTATTTTGAAATATTTTCCCTCCGATAGAATGTTAGTTAAGCGGTCCGCTAGCACGGACTTGGTACGTCATTGTACGAGATATTGCTTTAAACAGCCTTAGATCACTTCAAACGGGACCAGTGGATGAAGCATGCGACAAAAATGTCCCGAAACCTGTCACTGTCGCAAAAGTTTGTTCCGTATTTGCTTGAAATGGCTGATTTTGAAAGCTCCGGTCCCCTTTTTTTGTTGGGCTGCTTTATCTATTTTCTATCTCCGCATCTTCTTGGTTCACTCGATTTTTGCTCCACTTTTTTGTTGGTTTGAGGGTTGTTTGACAAACAATTCATTTTCGAAAGCATGTTTCCTTTTTGACCCGTGAAGATTTGATAACCGATTGCGTCCTTTACGATCCACTGTGGCAAGCGGTCAAAGGCAGGCGAGCGTGCCGAAGATGTAGTGGTGTTTATCTGCCGATTGAAGAAGCACTTGACAACTCAATTTACATGCCGAACGCTTTCAGCTTTGGGTGTTTGTGTTTGCTTTAGTAAAAGTGAGTGAAGTGTATTTTTGTTTAAAGGAAACAAGGATAGATAAAATCAGCAAAGCTCGGCACAAATGGTAAAGCTCTTTGATCATAATCAGGGCGCATCTGGTAAGAAGTTCTCAGACTGTTAATAGAGGATATTTTTGTTAAGGTGATTATTTGTTTCAAATTCATTATTTCGTATAAATCACTACCATTACCATTACATGTCCGAAAAACTCCTAACAAACAAAGTACATGTTGTTTGTGACATGTGCTGATGGAGGCGCCCAGTACTTTACTGACATTAGCTATAATATCTGCAACCTCTACCTACTATCTGTAATAAGTCGCAAAGACATTAGTAAAGTTTGTTTGGTCTGGCTATTTTCCTTTTTGGCCTAGGTAAGGTATTATAGTTGCGTTGTTCGAAAACTTCTAATGGCTAAAAAAATTATGAAAATTGTGCCTCTAATGAATTGTTTCGCTTTCCTAATTTCTGGATGTTAATAAGAAGATGCTTATAGATTTAAATGTATGGATTTTGTAGAGATAGGATATAGAGCAATTTATTGATAATTCTTTACATCTATATCCCACCCCAGGGCTTGATTGAACCCATAATAAATTTACAAAAAGCTTAACTTATCATCAAGTAAAACGCCTAGTTTGCTTTTTTCCTATTTATCTTGTACATCGTATCTGGTAATGCAATATTTCTTAAAATTGTTGCACGAGCACGAAGAAATGACATAACGACACATTTTTCCATTGAAAGACTTAACTTGTTACGACCATACCATTAATTGAACAATTCTTATACTGCTGGCAGTTTCCTAGAGTCTTTTACCGCCACGTAAATGTTCATGTGTCGACGCACATTTACGTCATGTTGTGCCATTTACGAATAAGACTTACAGTAACCGTCCACTTGTCCAAATTGAACATTATAAACCCGTTCGAACAAATACGAATTAAGCCACACTAGGAAACTTCGAAAGTCTACAAGGTATTCTCCTCCTCCTTATTCTTCTTCTGCCTCTACTTTTTTTTTTGGCACTACAATCTCTAGAGGTCTCGGTTTACCATTTCTGACCTTCCTTGATTTTGGTTTACTTGTAACTAGTCTAGTCGGTCACTAGAAGTCTTCAATACATCTACAGACACCATAAATTCATTGCCTTATCATTCAAAAATATTTAACAATAAGCATCGATGTGCTACAAACATATAAATCTCCAATATCCTCACTATTATTGCCAGATTGATCGATAAACACTACAATTTACCAAAGGATTGCTATTGGACTCAATAAACATTTTCATCCTACTCATCCATTCCAGATTACATTCTTAGCCAAAAATCTCAACATAAACACCAATTCTCTTCAGTGCTTGCCTTTAACTTCAATCCCTATCCAATTCCCACAAGAAGCACGGTATTGACAAAGTGAAAATCAATTCATTCAATTGCGGAAACCTCGAACCCCGGTTGGAGATTGTGAGTTGTAAATGTGTTTTACATCACAAGACAAAACAACAAAAACTCGTTCTCAAGCCGTTCCACCGTGCCGGAAAAACACATCGGCACAATGTATTCGGCACCTGGTCGGATGAAGAAAGAGCATGAAAGCATCGGCACGCTTCCGTCTACTTTCCATTCGGTCGGGCGTACATTGTAATCTGACAGGTTAGAGGTGAGTGCAGCAAAAAAGCTTACCTCGTACCAACGCTGCACAGTTAATACAAAACCCGTTCACGATGGGCGAAACAGGCTGCCGTACATTGTCTTGCTGACGAAGGAACGAAGCAGAACGAACGACGACTGTTCCTGGCGGGTTTGCACTAACACTAACCATCGTGCCGACCACCCCCAGGGCGAAGATTCGTAAGCAGATGATAAAAATCGTGCCAAATCGAAAAGGTGTGGTGGGAAAGTCGATTCCGGTTCAAATAGGATAAACATTGGCCTCGATTGTGCCGTCCGCCGACGCCTACATACTCCCAATCGTGCCTGCTCGCCTACTTGGTCCTACCTATTGTTGGGTGTGGTGCACCTATTCTTCCTTCGGTTCTGAGTTTTTTGTTACCTTGCTTTTTCTGTTTACCTTTTACACGACCCGGACCCTACATAACGCCTACATCTGCCACCTCCGTTTGCTATCCGAGCCGATGGAAAACACCTAAACGTTTGCACTTTTCACTTGCGCCGTCCGTATCACTCCGGGGGCCCATGAAGTTCACCTGATGTAAACGATATCCTATGCCGGCGCGGTACCGGAGAGAGATAGAGAACAAAACCACCAGCAGTAGGATTGGTTCACTTTCGATCAAGGCGTGGGCTCGACAAACAGATTCCTCGTTCGGTTAATGCTCGACGATTCCTTCCCACGGCTACCCATAAAAACCACCTTACGCAAAATGTGCGTGGTTTGCAAAAGCTTACCCAAAGCTGGTGAGCTATGGGAAACTAAGAAGACGAGACAACAAAAAAAACAGAACTAACTCTCCCTCTAAACCGCTCTATTTTGCTGAACTTCAACACTAACACGGTACGGCATAAGGTCGATTGGTTGGGAGCGCCTGTGCGCCTCTTATGAAGATTTATTCAACGCGAATAATTGTGAATTTATTGCCACTTGACCAAAGAGGTCGGAAACATTAGAACACGATCCTGTACAAAGCGCTTCGCTAGTGTGCGAGTCGTACGGCTGTGGGTATAGTGCTGCCGATCCGGTCACCCTTTGGTGAAAATAATCCAATTGCCCAAAACCGCATTAATTTAGTTGGATTTAGTGAGACGGGACTGGTTGAAAGTTGATTGCGGTTAGGCAGCAATTCAAGGGTTGTGTGTTTCTCAGATACAAACTTATATCTGCTAGTATTTTTTCCAAAAATTTTTGAAATCGTTAACATATGAGAAACGTAAAATTTTGTCATATTATATTATATTATATTTATATTACTTTTATATAAAATATATAAATATCGTCCAGCTGGTCCAGAACTATTTCATGCTGGGCATGCCGTCCTGAATGAATAAAATAATTATTGTGCTTGGTTAAGTTTATTTGGTTATTACACTCATTTCTGGAAAATTCAATTCATTTTTATTTCATTTGTTAAATAATTATCATTTACATACAGACAAATTACAAACATTAACAACTTCTAGAAAATGCTATGAGTTCAATGAAAAGCAACAATATTTACCTCGAAAAACATAGTTTTTCCTTCTAAAGGGAATAAATAGTGGACCTGTTTTCAGAAAAAAGAAAATATGTATATTTTTCCAGTATAAAACATTCATTCAAAGATGTTCATATGATTTTTTACATAAAGCGTTGTAAACAATGACAGAGCATGAATGAATAATGATGCAACGGACCATGTCAATATGGTTCTATTTTTATGAATAAATTTTTAACAACAAGCAGTTCCAAACACACCTCAACACAAACAAGAACAAATGGGACAAACAGTCCTATGGGAAAAGCTCACTTTTCTATTGCAACAACCCGAGCGGTATCCATCGAACCTTGCATAGCTGGAGCACCCACACGAAAGCGATCAATGCATCCCTGTATTCAAATATAAAACTTCAGCTCTCACATCCAACGACCACGCATCTATCAAACCCAGCAAAGCAACATAACAAACAGGTGTGCACTCAGGCTTCGTACCAACTTTTCTCAGTCACCCATCAGGCATCCCGGAACAGCGGGCCTCAAACCTAAGAGCCTTTGTTTTCCTTATGCCCGGTACCGCTTCACCCCCGCACCGAAACACACGTGGCAAACATTCCCACGCCGTGCGATCGCAAAACGGTAAGCGTTGTGCAAATTATGCACGGCACCTTCACAAAGCACCATGCGCCTCCATCGCTTCCACGAACAACCGTGCGCCTCCATCGCATCACGTTGTGTGGCATAAAGTATCAAGGGCGCACCCCCATCGTACGGCGCAACCCATTTGTGACCATCTTCTTGGCGCACTTCAGCGTGTTGATAATGCTTTCATCACCATTGTACAAATTACGCTTTCGCGTAAGTTCAAAGTCACCGGCAGTCGTTTAATTTGCCATCATTCGCATGCTAAGCTGTCTGGGAAGCTGCTGTCTACAGCAAACCCGAACTGTTGCAAATTTGTCACCCGGGCGCAAACCATCGAACACAAACACACGGGCAGCTGTCATATCGACTTTACGCTGTTACAAGTCGAGGGTCATTTACATTTACCTTTTTTTGTTGTTGTTGCGATTCTTCCGTTCAGCTCCGTTCCTGTTTCGAGTGCTCAAAAGATACTTTTCTCGTGTTTTTTTTTTTGCATAACATTTTTTAGGCATACTCTTTGATGCTGTTCACACACGAACTTACACACACACACACACAGGCCCAAACACGCGCACATGAAAATGGCTGCCATAAGCGATTCGGGAGAGTGTTTGCAAATAACACTTTACGTTGTTTAAGTGGCAATTCAAAACACCCGTTTCGTTTGATGATTATCAGCACTAGAAGCCCGACCATGGCAAAGTCACAACGTTTTTGTTAGATACAGCACAAAAAAAATCTACGCAAGAGAATAAAGGCATTCATTCTATGGCATATGGCATGAAGCACGATTGTTCCAAAAGTCTGCTGAAGCTGGGTTTGTTCTTCTTAGAAAAGTTTCAACAGTTTCAAACACCGATTAGGAGTAATGTGAAGTGAACCATCTGTTTCGAACAGGAAAATTATAAAGTGTCAAAGTTTTGTTTACTTCCACTGTTATCATTTGTCCTGCTACTCATTATTTAATAATTCAACCTTCATAATAAGTTTGGTTTTTTAAAAGTAGTATTATGATAGCTAAACCAATAATACAAAAATAGTTTCTTGATATTAATCCAGTTAATACATTTCTTCACATCAATGCTGCGCTACATTTTAATCGCCATAAAAATATACATTCTGACACGATTTTCTAATGCTTCGTACGGATCTGAACACGATGGAAAATAATCCTTCATCGCAGATCAATAACACTCAGGGGCAAGATTATCCTTTGACGCTTAATGGAACTAATCATCAAACTTCTCTATACGTAAGACCGGGCAAACGGCGAACTAGCAAAAACACAATACAAAAAAAAACCCCCCGATAACAACCATTCGATCTCAACGAACGAACGTTGATAATCCTCTCGGTGAATGTAGCTGCTATCCGTGCCAGAAGGACTATTTTTCCATTATAATCCTCCTATTCATGATGCCTTGCGCCGTAACGCATGTCTGCTGCCGCTGCTGCTGGTTGCTGCCACAAATGCACGAAGCTCGTGTTGATCGTCTTCTTTGCCGGAGCGTGCACCAGCTGCGGAATAACAGAATTTATGCGTACGTTGCTACCAAACCGACGTAATCACACGACAAGAAAAATATAACATCGGCACGTAATCAACACCAGCGCGTTACCGACAACCTGGTTCCTGGTGCGGATTACGAGCCACACGTCGTTGGTTCGGTATTTTGGCGCACTCGTACGAATTTATCACGCCCCTGTGTCGCTGATTTCATCTGTTGCTGTACGAATGTGATTCTTACGTTCACGAGAAAACAAAAAAAAAAACATACACACAGATCATCTATTTCCCTTTCTGATATTTTTTTAAAGTGTGGTAAAAGCATCGCAAATTTAATATCATGTAAAACAAAAAAAAACTACAGAGAATATGAGTCAAATAAAAGTAGTCTTCATAGACCAACTATTTTCTAGTAAATTTAGTTTTGGCTAAGAATTACTATTGTAGCGACCTTGGCCGCTACGATTTAGCTCCTAGGCATAAGATACAGATGCCCATAGAGGCGGCTAAATTAGGGCGGCCAAAGGTTCAGCGGCTTAATAAACAGACGGCTGAGAGAGAAAGAGAGTGACGTAAGAGAATCGACGAAAGGAGAAAAAAGAGAGATGGCGCAAAAAGACGCGGCGATTCTGGTGTTGGCTTTCAAGGAGGAAAGAAGTGTAGATTGTGTTGAATAAAAGCTAACCGTTAAAAAGCAAATATTAAATAGTTTTCTAATTTGTAGATTAGTTGTTTCATCTGGTGACAGCGGTAAAGCGTTTACTTAAGTAACGCAAAATAGTGCCTTTTCTGGCTGGTGTGCTAAAATTGGGTTTGGTGAAGGAGTTACGTAGATTTCTGGGTAAGTGGTGTAGTGAATCGCAGCGTCATAGTGGTGTAGTGAATTTAAGAAAAATATAATATAGGCATTTAAGTATATTTTCATTTTATTGTCATCATTTCTTTATTAAAATTACATTAGAATAATCGGGTGAAGGTTTTTAGTTAGGGTACTTTATTAGGTTGTTTTTTTTTTCTCTTAGTTATAATCCGTCATTTTATTTTTATTTTCTTAGAGGGTAATGAACGACAGAGTATTAGCACTTAGGAACAGAGCTGTTCAAATTAATACCGGTAGCTTAAGTAATATCGTATCAACTGAGCTGAATTTTAATTCAACCACGGTCAGCGAAACACACGTCCACAAGGAATATAGTTTCAAAGAACGTCTTGATTTATTAAAAGCAGAGCTATTAAACCAAAGTATTGAAATCGATAGAGCGTTGAACGGCATCAATTCAAGTATGGCGTACGAATTTCCTATAGAAAAAGCGATGCTATGCATTCCGGAGTATCACGGAACAGAAAAAGATCTGGAGGGATTTCTGTTTCAGGTCGAATACTTTGCGAGGCAAATCCCAGAAGGAGCATCGGAAGAAGATCTTATAAGAACGGTAATGTTCAAAATAAAAGGAAATGCTGCTAGTTTCTTTAGTCGCATATTGGCCGATTCATGGGAAAAAGTGAAAAATAATTTAATCAAACTTTTTGGAGAAAAATTTAATATTGAAACTGTATTCCAACAAGTAGAAACTCTGCAACAAGGTGTAAATGAACCGTTCACAGAATATAAAGAAA
>KZ064067.1:2337-26544 GCA_002091835.1 Anopheles maculatus | reverse complement strand
CATTCTTTTTCTTTTTGTTGTTGCTGTTGGTTTGTTTCTTGTAGATGCCAATTCCAAACCAGTCAACCGGACGGAGGATGCTGGTTCGCTACTCCAAACCAGATAGGTCCATCGGGGGCATCCTTTCCGTTTTTCGTTACCACAGAAACCCGGATGACTGTATTTTTCTGTCACCGAACCGCAGCAGAAAGGCCGAATTTGGTGCGAGACTGTCTGTTTCTTTTTATTCTATCGCACAAAAGTGAAAAAAATGTCGACTGTGACTTCTCAAGATGATAGTGCTATCGGGCTGATCGTTCCGGCTAGGGTGAACGGTTCGAACTCCGGAGCTTATTGGGTGCGTATAAAATGGTACTTAAGAATCACGCACGCCAAGCACTGGGGTTGAAAGGTAACGCGCTGTACAAATAGTGAATCTAAGTGGATCAGTTGCGGATGCTACAATCAAAAGTGGGATCCTTTCGTTTTTTTTTTGTGTTACTGGATGACGCTTTTACCCGTGTGGTAAAAGATAATCGAATTTTCTGTGAGCTCCCATTCAAACTTATTTTCCATCCGTGACCGTGTCCAGGTAGTCGGGCTGGCACGTGCTGGAATGCCGTGTCGTAAGGATTACAAAAGGATGGAAAGGATGGACGAGTAGTGTTATAATGTAAAAAAAAATTATCGCGAATCTATTGAATGGTGTTCCTTCGGTTGTGTGTCGCATGAACCGCCCAATCTGATCGAATTAAATTCAATTCATTAGCCACTCTATTGAATGTAAGAATGTTGTGATATTTTAAACATTCTTCTCTGCTGTTTTTGTCCACTGTGTGTCGTGAAGAGCTAAATATTAGTGGTTATGGTGCTGAGACTAAAATACAGCTTCATGTTAAATTAAACGAGGAGTCTATCTGAGTAAATAAGACAGTTTATTCGGAAGGTTGAAGGCTTTGCCATATGGTTTTGAGGTCAGGTGGCTTTTGATTAGAACTTTATGAATTGAAAGCCGTGGATAGTTGGAACTTCAAGATCGAAATTCGTAATTAGTTTTCGGCAAAGCGGTGTTGAAAACGAAAGTATTGCATATTGACGCCAGAAAATTATATATTGGCATCCACAGACATCACCTCAGATTTCTTCTATATACTTGAGGATTGAAGAACTCTTGAATTAAGTTGTTTGCATCTAATCGATCAAACTAACATCTTTGTAGTGATCTGTCACGGAACCTGAACCTGTACTTTCTCAAGTCGGATGAGAGTAAAGTGCTCCCAAAATGGCACTTTCGCAAATTGGGGACACATACAAGAGACTTTCCAATATAACAGCTCTTTAAAACATTGGTCACGTATGGTACAAGACATCTTCTTAAACCTGAGATGGTTACACAATAAAGATGCCCTCGGGATTGGATGACTGGTCTTGCCGTGTCTCCAATAACAAATGTACCAAAAATATAGTTATGCATAAGTCAATGAGCTATGGAGTTAAAACATTTATTCTAACATTTAAGTTTAAATTGATCCGCTCTAGCTGCCCGGTAGAAGAAGACTACTAGCAGGCTCGTCGTCCAGAAGAACTTCCCGTCGGCTGCTTGCTCCACCGTGCCATGCTGTATGTATGTGACCTTCCTAGAGTATCAGGTTGTATGCTGATGCTCTGGAGTCACGTTGGACAACACGGAACCGAGATGTCGAATGCAACTCCAGCGTGGAAACGTACAGTGCGTAACTATATATCAGATTCAAATTTTATGCATCTAGCGAAGAAATGTATACCAGATTCGTTAAATCTTTATCAGTAACATATAATGTGACAATCCTGGGCTAGAAATCGTTTAGCACTGGGAAAGTGGATCTCAAATTAACTGATTTCGTTACATGCTTCAAGTAGTATTAAAATGGAAATTTGTGGGAATGAATTCAAATATCCCAGACATAGGACTCGTTCTTCTCAAGTCTTTATCGACATAGGAACTCAACATAAAACAAATGGTTTAAAAACAGTTGGAAACAATGCGACACACTAATACGATGTTTGTCATTACTGGCTGACCACAGCCCTCTGAGCAAGGTAACGAAATCAGGCTGTGCCCTGACGACTGCCCTCAAAAATGGTAGAAAGCACAGGGACCCACTTCTCTAGCTGTGCAACGATGTCACACTAATATTCGTGGTTGAAAAATGTAAACCAGGAAAATTGTAGCTGGCAGAGAGAGGAACAAAACCCATACAGCCCTTAATCCCCAAGAGTCGATTTCCTTACGATATCAATAGACTCACCTTCCTGCTGCTGCTGCTGCTGTTCGGTGCGGTTTTGTTGGTTTACTACTATTCCTTGGGACAAAGCCACACGCTAATATGTGTCGTACTGATTGGAACCTTATTCCGTTCGCTGCTAATACGGGCGCTGAATCTGTCCGGGTTTGTCCGGCTAGTTCCGGATAGCTGGCGCAGTTCCGGAATGGGCTCCGGTTCGTTCGTTCGTGGTTTAGTGGTCTAGCCGCTAATAAGCCGCACTGGCCTGTTTGATTTGCGTTAGTTTTGCGATTGTTGTTGGCTTATTTATTCGCGCAGTTTGCGTTCCGGTACGATTTGTGCTTTCTTTTCGTATTTTATGAATTCTCTTTTGCTTCTTCGCACACACTTTTTCTTCACCAAACTTCACAACTTTCTTATCGGCAACACTAGTTCACACGCAACACACTAACTGAGGGAGGAGAAAAGTAAAGTGAGAAAAAGAACACAAATCATGTCGCGACATAGCTCACAACGGGGTAGTTAAGCGTGTATGGAAACTCTCACTTCACCGTTCAATATAGGTGGCAGCAGCAACACTCAAAAAAATGAAACGAAACACAAAACACGAAAAAATGGAACCAAAGGAGGACACACGCACACACACACACACATGCAGCCGATGGTTCCGGAACCGATTGATAAGCGTCCGCCCGTAGTTAAATGAGATGGAAATGAGTTTGTTTTTTGAGCAGGTGATCTTCAGCAGAGTGGAATATTTTAATTTAAAACACGCTTCAGTGGAATTTTATATTATTGTTATGCTGTTACAATGCTTTGTGCGGCCTTTAGCACCAGACCGTGAATGGCCCCACACACACACACACACGGGGGGAAAAAGTGTTTTTACAGTGGAGCATAGAAAAACCATCAAATTCACTTTTTAATCATAATCAATAATCAATTCATCGATTTTCGGGCTCCACATAGTCTGATATGCGCTGTTTTTTGTTGTTTTGTTTTGTTAGCCAGTTCAAATTTGTCTTTTTATCCACGGTTCGATTTTGGTTCAGATTTAATCCACACGGTTGCTCTTTTTCTCTATTTTTATTTTTCGTACGACTTCTTTCTATCCGGATGAAGCTTCCAGCATCCCATCCATCATTATGGAAACAAGGCGCCTTGGAACGAAGCGCCCTTTCTCTTTCGTTGTAAATTTTCATTTCATGTTTTTCGGTTGCCTTCGCCGATTGGGTTTTCGATTTCATTATTTCTGCAATTTCCAGCAAAATCCCAGCCCTTCCCTCGGGCTCGATACACACCGCAGAACAACCGTACGGTTTTGCTGCCGTGTACAGTTTATTTATGCATCGCCGTCTTCGGTGCACCATTGTATTTCACGGCTTTTATATTTTTAGCTGGTTTTTGTGGCAAAATTTTCCATCTCTTTTTCTAGCGCGGTTTGCGTTTTGGTTTTAAATTTTGGCTTTTCCAAACTGATCAATATTCAATCTTCTGGCAGCTGGTAATGGGCGGGGAGCGACTGGCAGCACACTTAACTTTGCATAACGAAATGCCGATGGTTTAGAAAGATACGGCAGGGATGCGGTGAAACAAAACAGCGAGAAAATGGCTGCGTACACCCGTGATACCGTGCCGATGATGAGCACCGATAATGATAGCGGAGACGGTTCGATGATGATCAACCTTTAACGAGGCCACGGGCGCTGTGACGGGGGCAGATGGGGAGGCATGGCGGTGCGTTCAATGCTTATTTTGCTACAGCTACGGGGCGCTTCACAAGGTGGCCGATAGGACACCCGTACCATAATGATGATTACACTTTACTGATTAGGAAAAGAGAAGAGAAGAGCAAAAAAAAAAAACCTCAAACCAGGCGGATTCATCTCGTGCGGGTTTTCGAGTGTTCAAACTGCCGCGACTTGCCGCAGTCATCTCCCGGTGGTCGTGGAGCAAAACTGATGAGGCGTTCCAACGCGGGGTTATGATTTGAAAGCAAATTAGCCTGCATGTTGCGAAGCGTTCGAAGAAATTGCAGCAAATCAAGCGTGAAAGAAAGTGAAAGAGTCGTCCGACAGTGTTGGCGCATCTAATGGGCATTAGTAAAAGTGCTTTCGGTGAATGGGCCAGCTGGTGTCGGTGCTGGCGGAAAACGCGATGGAAAATCAGCAACGCCATTGGAAAACGAAGCTGATGCAAGATGCATCAGATGAATAGCGATCAATCAAGCTATTTTGAAGCATTGATGGGTTTTTGAAGTATGAATTGGTCTTTGAACACCACGTGTACTATTTAATGCATTTTGTAGCATTTTTTGTTTTGCGTTAATTGTAAAAGACTAAAATAAAGTTGTAAACTTTCCATTCTCAGCTTAAACTCACTACCAACTACTGTCTTTCTCTATTGATCGCGCTTTGTCCACCATTTTTTTTATCAAACCATTCGTCCCAAATTAAATGAATACAAGAATTCAAAGTTTGCCGCAATCTGCGGAAACAGAACTGAGCAAAAAAGCTGCAATAAAACTGCACACCATGGTGCTTTGGATGCAACCGTAAACCCTACCAGCATCGACCACTTTCACAAACCACATCGCGCGGCCTGCTTTGTTACTTAAGCCCTTTCGGCAGCATCATTGCGGAAAGCCTCAACAGTTGCGAGCTGTTCACAGCCGAACTGCGCTCTACCCTGTGATTACACGGGATGGGTCCTTCTGGTGGTTCCTGGTAAAAAGACACTCCCCGGAAAGGATGTGCCCCATCGGCAGTTGAGATGAAGGCCACATTGCACGAAAAGCGCTCGTTTGCCGTTGGCCTGACAGGTTTTTGGCAATTCACTGTGCACCGATAGAACACCGAACATGGCCAACGACTATTGCGGCCCGCTTCACCGAAGGCACGTTGCGGATGATCGAATTTCATCCTAACGCCACTTAACAAGCTCCTCACACACACACACGCGTGCTCGCACACAGAACTTAACGCATAACTTGCTCTTAGCAGTGGAAGACCATGCGTTTGGGGCAAACATCATTCAGGCGCCCACATGCTTTCTGTTGCTTAATAGCGTTTTTTGTTACTTTATACGATGACTCTGTCTCTTCCCGAAGGACATGGTCCGGATGAGTAAGTTACTTTTTAAACTCGCAAGAAATTGGTGGACATGCTTGTTTTTTCTTCTTTCGATGTACACACACAACACACATACGAAACGACAATTCGAGTAGGCCAACGTTCGCGACGGTTCGCTTGTTTGATTTCTGCGGTTGCTTTCGCAACTTTCTCTCTTGTTGGAAACCTGTTTTTCGTTTCATTTCACCCTGCGGCGCCCGTTTCTCTATAACACATCCACTCGCACACACACACACACATGAACACGCACACACATACGTGTTTGGCACTGATCAAGCGTGTCGCGCTGGTTCACCACCACCCAAAATCTCGTCCCCACAACGTCATTATTCCACACAAGACGACGCAGAGACAGAGAAAAATAAAGGCTGCCGCAACACAATCACCGTTCCGTTGCAGCGATGCACGCAACAACGGACACCCGAACAACCGGGCAAATAAAACGCATTCACCGAAATGCGCTTTCGACCATCTTTTTTATATATGCCAACTGCAGCAACGCACGCTTTTTCGATCATCAACACACGCACCAATCACACAATGCACATGCACACCCAAACCCACAAACACTTAACGTGTTGTGCGTCAGTTTTTGACCAATTTGAACATTATTGCACATGCCACATGAGTATCTTTCTGTTGCCTTCATGATCCTTAACTTTTGATACACTAAACTATGTACTGCAAACTTTGTATGGAAACGGTTGACTATGTGCGCAAACATCGTCAACATTTCCGACACACTGCACGGTACAAGCAGAAGAAGCTCACTCACTCGTGTTCTCCGCTACGAGTGTTTGAAGTATTAAAAAAAAATATGAAAATAATGTAACGATGGTCCGCTACACTGCGCTACACTTACGTTAAAGATTTCTTCGTTACAACCGTTTCGCCCCAAAACTCCCGGCTTCGATTTCAAACTTGACGCTCGCACGTGCGTGCGTTCGGCTACGCGGTTCAAAAATAAATAACCGAGCTTGCTCTCTCGATTTCCAACTTGGATAACGCGAAGCTTCGTGCTGCGTTGTGAGAGACAAACCGCTCGCAAGCTCCATTCTCATACCGTGGTGATAAAAATCTCTTTTTCTCACCTCATGGTGAGTTGCAGGGGATGCTGAGAGCTTTTACGATTTCAGTTTGTGTCACTACTGTTGATGATTTTTAAGTAAGTATTGATTTGAAAAAACTTCAATTCTAAATTCAAAAATTCAACAGCTAAAGTACAAAATGTCTCGGGTTTAGTCTCGCGAGCAGTGAGGTCGCTCTTGCTGCTGCGGGATGAGACTCGCCGATCATTTTTGATTTCGATGTTGGCAGGGTCCAGCCGGGACTGTCTCTGCTGGGCTGTTTGTTGAACACTGGACGCAGCCAAATAATTATTTGTTCTGTCTAGTTGTATACTTTTTTGTTTCTTATCGTTTTGTTATAGTCCATCCACGCTGCTAGGAAGGACGAAGCACAGTCTAGGTGTACGAAGCACCTGCCATAGAACCACACCGCACCTACCACCAATAAATAATAGAAACAGCGACAGAAGCATAACACCGCCTACAACACATCCACACTACAACAACCGCAATAGAACTGGACAACTACAACCCACTACTCATCCGCAGCCGAGCATGCCCGGGATAAGGCAAATTACAAGGAGGAAATGCCTTGTAACTATTAATATTGAATTATACTAAATCACCACTAACGGTGGTGAAAATACGGCGCCCAGCCGTCTACTGGAGATTAAATAATAAAAATAAAATAAAGTGAAAAAAATGGAATATTTTTAATTAAACCTTTTTCTGCTCAGACACTTCATGGCGCTCAAAAGGAATAATTAAGCTACGTTACAAAACGGTGGCATATGAAATCCATGACTTACCTTAAGATTAGTTACATTTAGTTCCTAATAGGCCGCATCAAAGCAGGATACCCTCACCTGCATCACCATCTAAAAGCTGAGCCTCAACGCTTCGTGTAGCATTCGTTTTTCGTAGCATAATCAGGCATAATTTTCATGGCATCATCATGATGACACAGGCATCAGGCCTGTGTTTTGTACTGTATCATTTGCTAACCGGTATTTTGTAGCCTAGGTATCCACATGGTTCATCAACGAAACTATAAAAAAGCTCACTGCACTAAACACAACAACTATTCGCAAAGATCACAAAAGCTCTAGAATTAAACACAAATAATGCAATCGAATACACTTATGTACTTCTTCGTAGGTTGCTATTGCCTTCAGCGTTCAAACTGTCGATACGTTTTCCATGGAAACCACTATCTCGGCTTTAAAATCGATGCACCTTCATGATCGCTCCAGTTCATTGTATTAGAAATCCGCCGAGAGTTCAACGACAATATTTAAAACATTGCTAGATCTCGATTAAATTCTAAGTAATGATACAAAATACTAACTGCCATAGGAATAAACTAAAACACCGCCAAAGAACCCTGTAGTTTTCCCACTATCGTACAGCTCGTACTGAGACACTTAACTCATCTCACAATTTCCATTCGAGTAAACTTTATTCACTAAACCAACTCACTGCCGAATTCACTAAACTTGTCTCATGTCTCACAAGTTCGTACTGTAATTAAATATGTTGGGATTCAGTTTTTGCGTGGCTCAAGGAAGCATTTGTTTTGTGTATAACAACAATTTACGTTTATTAAATATCTTGCAGTTTTAGCAAACGCAAACAGTGGTATAAGCTATGTGTAGAAAAGGTTTAAAAAAACATTTTTATTTTGTACAATCCAGTCCCATAGTGAATGAGAAATTGCTTCGTATTCGTACGAATTGCACTCATGCCTTCGATGCTCGCATATATGTATGTACATCGGAAAGCATGTGTGGCCGTAGTGAAAGGTTAAAAAATAACAGTCCCGAAACGAACATCTCTGAGTCGAAGAATGGTACTATCGATGCTCTACCGTTACTCTCAGGCACCCTAGAAAATGCTCCGGCCGGTTATCAGTGCGTCGAGTTACATTTCAACTTTGGTTATCAGTCGGCCCGAACAGGAGCACAAAAACATAGGGAAAAGGATAATATACGAAACCCAAACGAATGAAATCCTTTTTTCATGGCTGGTGTACGGTTTAAGGTTACGCGATGCTTTTCGCTTTTTTTTCCTAAGCTCGTGCTGCCCATCATTACTGCCGAATGCCGAATGTTTTGTTTTGTTTTTCCTTTTCTTGCACGTTAAGGGGTTGTTACCCCGTTCGAATGCGGGCAAACGGTGCAACCGTTTCGATCAGTTGTCGTTTCTTTCGCCCGCACAGCTTTGATGACCCTTCCGAGAAGCGTAACGGATGGTGATGGTGTTTGAAATAAAATAAATCGAAGTAATTTTCCACCCGCCATCGTTTCCAAATCGTCCGAATGGAATCGAATTCGGGTTACGTACAGTCGAAAACGAAATCCTTGCTTACCTTCCTGCGCCTGTTGGGACCCACGGCAATGAACGTCATTTCCGGTTCGTGCGACATGAAATCGTTCGTGACTTTGCATACCTTGGCGTTTATTACCGACGATCAAGGTCAGGAGAAAGTAAACGGCCGTCAATGTAATGCTACCTTTTCTCGATTGACTGCTTCCGTGGCAGCCTTACAAGGGCAAAATCGTATTTTTATTCAGGATAAACAAACCAAAAAATAGACACGTCTAGGCGTACTGATGTGCTGCGTGGCGTAGATTTGACTGGATACTGGGATTGCTTTTCACTTCCTTCCTTCCGATTCGGTATAAGCAGGAAATTATAGGCTATTGTGGTTATACGAAACGACAGTGACTTTGTTATGATCAGTTTACGTACCTGTTAAAAGTCGTGTGCAAAAAGAGAACTCATTTATGTAGTAATACACTCATTACGGATTACTTACCTATTTAAGATAACTGCCACTAATAGAAATTACAAAATCAATTAGGATTGTTTCGATCTTATCCGATTATCAGCAGCACCAAGTTCCGCTAGGTTTTGCCGCCAATTAAATTGAATCCCTTTTTTATTTGTGGAATAAATTAAACTTTCCCCCAAAACGAGAACTTAAATTAATCTTCTTCCAACTAAGTCTGTCTGGAGTATAAGTCTTCCACGTAATAAGATTATTTCATCCAAAGCATCTTGCCCTGACCCGATACTGAGACCCGATACAACCCAACGTCCAGATATCTCCGAGAAAATATCGAAAGGGTTTCGCTACCCAGTGATCACAACCGTTGCTTGTGTTCGGTATAGATTGTGACGCGACAGTAAATCTGGTCCGTTCATTCCTTTGACCGGAATTTCCTCGAATCTTTAGACGGAAGTTTCAGCTCAACTTAAAACACCAGACAAACGGTTGCAAACTGAATCAGCGAGCAACGATGATAAGGACTCTTGGAAGGAAAAGCAACAACAAAAACACACACATAACGCAAAAACTTCAATCAGGATCAACAACATCCTGTTTCGACGGCAGCTTTCGAAGGCTTCGCAGCAAAAATGGACCAACAAAACTGCTCCACTGCTCGATGCTTGCGGTACGGCAAACTTTCGACTCGCTCGTAAATATATAAACACAGACGGTGCGAGAGTGTGTCATCAAGTGTCGGGAGCTGGGGAAAGTTCCGAACCTTCTTTAGCCGTGCTTCAACTTATTCGACAACTTCCGGGAGATCATGCGGCCAGCGCCTGTTGCGCTTAACTGCAACTTCATCCATTATGCGGAAATATCTTAATTTTGATTAAGACTGTTTCGAGATTTTTTCAACGAGTTATCTCTTGAGTTGATGTAATAATGCATTGCCAACGAAACAGTTATATTGAGATGCATAAAATGGTCTTCGCATATTTATCGTAACTTAAAATTCTCATTACTTCTAAATGGTTTAGCTTTCTCTGGCTCGTTGCGGCTACCAAACCAAAGCTCTTCCTTAACCTTATTTGCCTTTTTAACGGCCCGTTCAAAGCATAACCTCAATTGCAAAATGCTGTCTGCTATTAATCAAGAATTGTATATTTGCTCCACTAATGCAAATTACACCCCGACAATCTGACAATCTAAATGTTGACCGTTGCAGCTGTTGAAAAAGATTACACCCAACGTGTGGCTCGCACATAAGCACTGGGGGAGCTTTCTCAGGCTTGCCAGCTGGATGGCCAGGTAAGAACATGAATAATAAATCCACCATTTCACTCGTTCCGGTTCACACTCGAGTTTTCCCGTGAAAGGTCTACCCAACCGGCCAGATAGAGCAGAATGTGCGCGTACGCTTCACCGGAAAAGCGGTAACGAAGCCATTTCGGAAGTTGGTCACTCGGTGTACAGATCATTTTTATTTTGCTTTGTTTAAAGCACCTTGGTAACCTTCCTATCTTGCTCGCTTCACTCCACCATACAGGTATGGTGCGCTGTTGCCTTGTAGTTAAAAAAATCAGAACTTAACGAGCAGAAGAAAACGGATTTAGCTCGTTATTGCATCTGGGTTCTATTTTTTCCTTTGCCTTTTCACGAGTTCTTTTTGTTCGCATTACTGACCCAGCGTACAGCCACCGGCTGACATCCACTACCTCCGAACTGTTGTCCGTTTCCTAGTGTCGGTCGTTTCATTCATACCGAAGATCATGATGATCTTTCGCTTCGTTGGGAACCGAGGACACTGCTGCCGTTTTTTTTTCATCCATTCTCCATCATCCACATGAAGTACAGCGTAGAAATCGAAACGCACATTCACTGTGCAGCAAACGATGGATCCGGATCCGGTTCAAGTGAACCGTTGAACCGTCCCCGGCCGTACTGTACGCTTCGCTTTGCCCTGCGAACGGAACGGAACCCAGGCGGATGCTCTCACAGGCGTCATCGTCAAACGCCTTCGGGGTTTTCCGTGCGTAAGCTCGTGGCGACTCACGCCCCACGTTTGGCGATAGTTGTGAGAGTATGACGCTTATGTGTCTGCAACCTCGTAACCATCTACGCTAGACACGTGACCGATGATGTGAATAGTGTGTGACCGTGGTAAACCAGGGAAATACAAACCTTCGCCAGTTCCGTTCCGCAAACCATTTCACACTTGCTGAGTGTGTTTCGGGTCTAGCAGCGGCCACTATATGGACTGCTAAAATTCGAGACTATTACAAAATGGTGACTAGTTTGTTGTGATGAACGCCAAAAAACCTTAAATGTTCGAAAACAATACGAAATTTTAACAACGATGAGGAGGTAACACAGCCATAACACAGCCAGTGCCATGGCAACGCAAAAATTGAAAGAAGGGAAAAGGACGTTTTTTTAGCGCTCTTGAACTAAAAAAGGCAAAATAAAAAGAAGATTTTAATGCTTTATAGCTGCAAATTTGTGTTCCCTAAGCCACTAAGGTACCTAAGTCATTCCTCCGCAACTAAATTTGATCCTTTGACAATTTACCAAAGATACCGAGTTTCACATTTTCTTTAGTGTGGATCTGATAACAAGTTAAAACACAAACTTTTACTTTATTCGTATAAAACCCGAATAAAGCGTTTTGTCTCAAAGTCTCCATCAACTACCCAACTAACCATTCCACCAATACTATGTTTATACGCCAAAATGTAGGCAGAACACAAGGCAAAGTATGAATCAGAGGAAGTTTGTAATTGTGAGTTAGCGTTATCTGAGACATATTCACACATCTGTCTAAAACTGTTGAAATAATCTATTATCCGTGTTGGAGAGAGATGGCCTAGGCAGGATTGTTGGCCCAGTATGTGTGGAAGGCCAATAAAAGAGCCGGTACATGGAGAAGAAGTACAGTGACCAATTAGAATCTCCAGGTTAAGGTGGCCTCGTCATGTCATGAGAATGGCACCGAAAAAACGCACCTCATAAAGTTCTTTTAGGCCGTCCACATAGACAGCGTAGGAGTGGTAGGTACAACAGTTATGTGTACGTGACGCGGGTATCATGATGGAGTTGCTGATTCGGACAGAAGCTCATCCAAATTCCTTTTGGAAGTAGTCAGTGTCTGAGAATGCGAATGGAGATTTCCTCTCGATCACATCGTTCAACGGATAAAGACACTCCAACGCAATCACATCGATCTACGGAAGAAGCCACTTCTGCTCGATCGCATCGTCTGGCGGATGAAGCTATCTCCCCTCGACGACGACAGACGCTCCTAGATAACACAGAATACTGGACGAAGTATTCTCTCTATTTCGAGACATTAACGGAAGAACACTTCCTTGGGGGAACACAAGCCGGAAGATCCATGGAAGCATCGCGTTCGAATAAGTATGTGTAAAATCAAGTGATAAAAAAAAATATTTGTTGTTACGTTAGCCAACGACTAAGCATAACTTGTAATACTTTTTTACTGGTAATTTTTCAAAATTTATCCTAAATTATTGTTCTAATATTGAAATCCTATGACCCATTGTAACGACTGTATTCAATTCAAGTGATTACATTATATTTTCGCATTCATTTGCATTCACCACACATTCAGTACGTGACGTTTTCTGCCACTTGCTCTATTACCCAAATCAAACGTACTGCTCACTAATACAGCAGAGTCAGCTGTAGAACAACGACCAAACAAGTTGCAAACAATTGTTGCATTTTAGTTCAATTGGAAGAAAAAGCCTCCAGCGCTACCACGATTCGGCACATACTTCACTTTCTTTCTAGACAGAGAGAGAGAGAGAGAGGTTCCCGGCACCGTTCGACAAGCACGATCAAGTGGCTTATACCATCATCGAGTCGTGTAAAGACAAAAAATGACATTATAACGTCGCTTATCGGTCGGTTTCCTTACCAATGGAAAAGTGGGGAAAATTTCGAAGACTTTGAAGCAAATAAAAAACACATCACAACGACCTAGTTTGTCAGTAGCAACTACCGGTGACCAGTGTTCAGGAGAAACTTGAGCAAAACCAAAACAGAACACAAAATTAACCCATCCATCTCATCAAACTCTTATTTAGGTTTGCTTCTGATGTTGCGAACCGTGTAGCCACCGAAGGCGTGTATAATTCACAAGACGCAATAAATTCTTCCACATGTGAAATGATGCCACTGTGTCCTACTGTCCTGCATCAACAGCACCGCACTGCAGCTGCTCCCGTTCGTTGTGTTTCCACTTCAAAATGATGTTATGATGCGCTCAATTCCATCACTTCCGTCCGCCACCACTGGGTAGCTAAATCTTCTTTTGGGCTTCCCTTAATTGCTGCCCGTTGAAGTGGCATACTGTCAAATGGAAACCTAGCAACTCGGTACGCCCGGTATCCAGGGTTTTTGCAAATTCGTGCCTCCGACTGGTCCACTGTGATAGGCTCTAAAACAATAAGCCCATCTTGGGGTTTAACGGTATTTAAGCGGATTTTATTGTTATACCCGGCAGCCGCCTGCTGACCAGCCCGACGCGTCGTTAAGCTATTGTTGGACTTTTTCGCATATTTCTGCTCGTTGATTCCACCCTGCCTGGTGGGTGCTTGTGTGCGCCAAAAAGGCGATTTGAGGTTGGACAGAACCTTCGCAACATGGAAAAGGGGGGCGACAAAACAAGAAATATCGTCCCAGCTTAGTCGCCACGTTACCGGAACTTTTGATGCTTCCCTTTTTCCCAGCTTATGTTTATTGCACTGCGAAAGAAATTTGTTCTCAGGTTTTGAGGGAAATATTTAGGACAACGCTTTTGGCACATCCTTCCTGCCGCTGAATGGTTCCACCCGTCCGATTGATGTGACGCACGAACCACAAAGTTTAAAGCAAGACAAAGAAAAAGTGTAGAACCATATTGCTCCAAGGGCAACATTTTGCCTATTTTAATTGAAAATCTGCGTCCGTCTATCTGGTGTTTAGATTTAACCTGTCCGCTGACGCCAAGCGGCCCAGACATAGCTTACAGTGTTTCTCACTTGATAATGCAAAGTTACCTATGATTTTTGCAAACGCTCCATACGAAATCGTATGTAGCGTTTGCAAAAATCATAGGTAACTTTGCATTATCAAGTGAGAAACACTGTATGAAATTATGCCGTTTTCATTGTATCTCAACAGAAGACAATTCTGCTTCTAGTACATCCTCCAGCAATACAATTTGCAAATCTTTGTTCGCCTTTAAGCATCAGGGTTTATGTACGCTAGCTGTAGGATTAAATGTTATACTAAGAAATCGTTGCCGAATGGGGTAAAGTTCGGCCGTAGGATTAAGAAATATTCATTTCTATCGTGATCTTATACGGGACAGTGTAGAGTGCTACCAGTTTTATTTTTGAAATCACGCTTTAAACATTTTCCAATATTTGAACGTTAATCATCGTTAAACTCAGCTTTACGAAATACTTTCTTTCTACATGCTTTCTTCAATGCATTCTTAGAAATGTTCTAAAAAAGTAGAAGAATGGACTAATGAATGAGTTAGTAACATATTTATTGTTTTGTTCTATTATGAAGTTAGTATTCTATGGTGTCGCTGATAGGATAGGCTATTACGAGAACAGCAGATTGCATAGCTTTGGGCGTATATTATTTTGAACAGGATATTTGAACAGGATATTAGGTCCTTAACATCTACATCTTAAAAATTTCCTATAAACGTCTTCTTCTTCTTTCTCGGCCTAACGACCTCTTAGGTCTTCTTCTTTCTTGGCCTAACGACCTCTTAGGTAATGCCTGCCATTTTTGGCTATCTAGACCTATTGTTACCGCATAGTTGATCCTCACTATGGGGGAACGGCCCAGATGAGACTTGAACCCCGGTCCTACCGTGTAAAGATCGGCGCCACTGTCGCAACTACTACGGGGCCGCCCCAAGTTTCCTATAATCGTGCAATATGCTAATTTAATCTTGTTTGGTTGAGATTTTTTTAAACCGAACCAAACCTCTTATAAAACGTCCCTATGACCAAACTAGGCCTGGTAGGCTGAAGTTGTGGATGTATAATGAAGTTACGTTCACCCAAAGAGATGTCAAATCCTTAAAGCATTTTAAAGCGCTTGATCGATAAGTTAGAAAGCCAAAAGACCCTGGGATTTGACCCACAAAGAATTATAATCAAATTCATTTATTCTGATAAGTCTTGCACTGAAAAGGTGTCCGGAGCAGAACAATTGCTGAGCTTTGTGCTAATCGGATAACAACTTAAATTGCTTTTCCTTGTATGATCGATTAATCCTTGTACTTGTTATAAAAACCCATTACTTCTCTTAACAGTAGCTTAATATCTCACACAAAAAACGCAATTCTTATACATATATATATGCATGCACCAGCCCGATCATTTACAACAAACGTACATGTGTATCTAACAGCCACGTTGATGTACATTTGGCTGTTGTTGTTTGAAATCAATTACTTTACACGAAACCACTGCAATATCCATCTGTAAGTGATGTTTATTCCATTCGAACGAATGCAAATTCTACCCACTCTTCGATGCTTTCCCCATTCCCCACAAACGCATAAGCCCTCCCCACAGAGGAACATGGAAACGAAGATGGGTAAGGGTGATTTATGGGCAGCATAATCTCTCGGCTGCACAGCAAGCGCCAGCAAGGCCAGGTTGCGTTCGAAGGTATCGATGCGGCAGTAAATTGGGTAAATCGGATGCAACCGACAGCCACAGCCATCCTGTGGACAGCGGTATACAGAAACAAAACATAACCATATGGCTTTTGAAGTTGTTCCATCCCGTTGAACCCAGCAAGTGGTAGTGAATGCATCGCAAAAGGATCTACAGAATGAGATGCATTTAACATGTGAAGTTTACTCCGGCTACCGGTCGATCACTGTTCGGCTTAGTGTTCATGAAATTGGGCTGATGGTGGTGTGTGAGAACCAAATGGCTCGGTTCCAAGGATCAATGACCGATTAAGAATCGATCCAATTTTCCAATGCCTAGTTGGAGATACAGCATCGAAATGGGCTAGCAGCTGGCAACGGCAGGTGTATTTGAAACGCGATCACACATTTGGTTGGTTAACAGGAAGGCAATAAAATCGTGCCGGTTGCAACCGCATCCCATCATACCCTTCCTGCCGCCCATTGTCAAGCAGAATCAGATATGAAACTGATATTTGATTTTGACCGTTTGAGGATAACTTTGCGGTGCGCTATTTTTCGACGGAATTTATCACTCTTTGATAGAGTAGCCTTAACCGTGGGTAGGAGTAAGCTTTGCAATAAAGCTTATTTTATGTATCGCCATGGCAACAATCCGGGGAAAAACAAAAGAGCTTCAGGAGTGCACGAATTGTGGTTTTACGTTATTGATTACTGCTCCCGGAATTGAAGCCACCATAGCCAATGGCACCGTTGGCGTCATATTAGTTTTGCGCTACGTTGGTGGTTGTAAATGTAACGAAAGCACGTTTCCAATTCAGCATTCCTGAAACAGCTACCAGAACTCGGGAAATAAATAACAACTATCATTGTTTAATGGTCTAATAATAATAGCTAATAAAAATCGCAGAGCTACGATTAATAAACATAGTAATAAAAATATTTTAAAAAAATTGGTTAATATTAAAAATCAAAAGATCAAAATTGAACCAAAAAATGCGTACACCATCAATCCTCAAATCACTTTTACTTCCATCGGGATCATTTTATAAGGAATCCCGGTTTCGCTTTCCTTCATCCTCCGTGGCACACTCATCATTCAATCGAACTGACCATGACACCCTGACACCCAGGTGGTTCAATTTCAACTACTGGTCCTCGAACAGCATCCGTGACGCATTTACATCCCCATCCACTCATAGGGCGCCCGTACAAGCGACTGTGAAGAAAGCAACAAACGGAAGATTGAAAAAATAACCATTATCCACGACATGCTGATGATGATGATGATGATGATGGCAATGCTCCCTGCTGTTGTGGCTTTTACCGCAATCACACCTTCATGCAAACGATCGTTTACTCTCTAGGGGGGGAAGAGGACCACGAATTGCCCGTAACCTATTTTCTTTCACCCGGTTTCCAGCCGGTCGACTTACTTTCACTGACGGGCGGGATTGATAAGTTGAAGGACAGCGAGATGGTTGCTTTTTTAATGTTTTCTACTTAAGAACAAGGAGTCTGATACATTTTTCAATTCATATTCATTTAAGGTGCGCTCTAGTCATGGATATCCATTAAATTTTTCTACTACACTATGACATTTCTCAGGCAGAAGTCTATACGATAAAAGTAATTCCAACAACTTATCCATCGTGTAAACGCACCGTACCATGAACTCGACACAAACGCCCGAAAAGAAACCTACGTCATCAATGCAGCCACCCCGAATACCACCCTTACCAAAACTCGTTCTGAAGGGGTGGCGATCGGGAAGTACACCATCCAACAAACACAAATAAATAGGTCGCTGAACTTGAATCCGCTGCTTGACGGTGAAACCGCAATCGAAAGTGACTCGTCATGCGACCCGGTTTCAAAAGGTTCACGTGAGAAGCACACGATCGGTGGGGCACCCTATCGCAAGGAAACAGGATCTACCATCAGCATCGAAAAGAAAGTGAACGTTCGCCGAAAGTGCAGGCCCGGACCTAAATCTCGCTGGCCAAATATCTTGCCGAGAAAAGGCAAACTTCTCTGCACACTTGAGCATTCTGCTAGAGAAATTCAATCACAATCGAACAACATCAGAATGGTAGCTTTTCTTCTGGGTTTTCTGCTCGAAAATGTTTACCCAACAACACCCACGGTCGGTGCTGTAGTGCGTGGGGGCAATCATTGGCTTTTTGTGGAGAGTGGTCTCGTCTTACTAACAATTCCCAGCTTTCGTGCCAAGGGACGAAAGCAACCAAATCTCTTGCCTCATCAACAAAGAGACGGTGTTATTGGTATTCGAGAGAAAAGGTACCTTCTAACATCAGACGAAGCAGAAACCCCGTAGTGGAAAATCCCGTAAAAGGCAACAATCTTTTCTCAGAATGTTGCCAAAAGAGCAGACTCAGAAAAGGTAGTATCCCACGCAATTAAAAGGAACGTTTTCATGAACACCACAAAACGCTGGGATCGTTTGAGGTGAGTGCTTATTTAGCTGTAAAATAATATGCATTTTGGTCAGGCAAGCGGCCTTTTTTAAATCCCAAAGGGAATACATCGGTCCGCGAATAAATCGGAATGTGTTGGTGGAAACTAAATTCTTTCGATAACAAACAATAAGGAATTCATGTGGATCAATAGCATCTGTCTAGTGAATATCCTTGATGACGAACGTATCGTAGAACAATAGATATTTAGAATGATCCATTCTGATTACAGGGAAAGTATAAAAAGATGCAATAATAAAATAATCAATTATTCTAGTGCAATTCCTATTCGCTATACCGTAAATGGATTCGAAGATTTTTACTGCAGGTCAAGACCACAAAGCGATTATAGCGCCTGATAAGTAAGTAAGTAAGCAACGACACCATTAGTAAAACGTCACGTCTCGCATTAGATGCAGTTTAACGAAAAGCACACTAATGTTCCCTACTCTTTAAACAATTTAACACGATTCGCTTTATTTTCTACCGTATCATGCTTTCTCGTAAGCACTATAAAAAGTATCGCATGTTGATCGTTGATTGCGAATCATCGCCAGCCTCATCAACTTAATTGATGCAAACATCGTAAAAAAAATATCCACCCCCGGTGAACTTGTGCAACAGTTTCAAAGCTGACAAAAACAGAAAATTTGTCGTCCTCGAACAGCATCCGTGACGCATTTACATCCCCATCCACTCATAGGGCGCCCGTACAAGCGACTGTGAAGAAAGCAACAAACGGAAGATTGAAAAAATAACCATTATCCACGACATGCTGATGATGATGATGATGATGATGGCAATGCTCCCTGCTGTTGTGGCTTTTACCGCAATCACACCTTCATGCAAACGATCGTTTACTCTCTAGGGGGGGAAGAGGACCACGAATTGCCCGTAACCTATTTTCTTTCACCCGGTTTCCAGCCGGTCGACTTACTTTCACTGACGGGCGGGATGAAATTTTAGTATCATTAATGCTAGTAGCTTTTTGTTGTTTATATTCGTATTTCAAGCCCACGTGTTATGAAGACGATGTAACTTTATTTAAATCACCAGTTTTATTAGCCGATGTTTTGACTGGTGACAGACCCACAGTGCAGCAGTGTTGATCAAGTATGTCATTTAGGATGAAATTTGACAGCTAGCTGTAAACGCTACGAATGTGCGTGAAAGAAGCTCGTCGTCCGGTGCATATTCTTTCAGTCCGTCTTGCGAATCCTACGGAACTAAGAACAAGCAGTTCATAGTGTTGTGCATTTATGTCTCTAATTTCTTGAAGTATCGAGAAATGCAATACACTCAGTGGTCGTTATCCGAATACACCAACCCGGATCCAGTGTAATTGTGCGTTGTGCTTTGCGATTGTGCGGTTTTGTGTTGTTCTCTACGCAGTAGGCGTTTGAAAGTGCGGCCAAGAATTCTACGCAAGCTTCAAGCGTGCAAAATACAAGCACACCTAACCTCACACAATGCCGCTGTTCGGTATGTTCCAGAAAACTCCCCAAGAGCTAGTGAAAACACTGCACGAAGCCGTCATCGCACTGGAGAGGGGTGATAAGAAGACGGAAAAAGCACAAGAAGATGTGAGCAAGAATTTGGTGCTGGTGAAAAATATGCTCTACGGTACCTCGGACGCAGAGCCTCAGTCCGAAATTGTTCTATCCCACCTTACCAGCGAACTGTACAGTACCGATCTGTTGATGCTGCTGGTACAGAACCTCATGCGCATCGATTTCGAAGGCAGGAAGGATGTGGTCCAAATTTTCAACAACGTGATCCGGCGACAGATCGGAGCTCGCTCGCCAACGGTGGAACACATCTGCACAAAGCCAGAGCTTTTGCTCACCCTGATGGCCGGCTACGAACATCGCGAGATCGCACTGAATAGTGGTAAGATGTTGCGGGAGTGTGCCCGGTATAAGCCGCTCGTCAAAATTATGCTCCATACGGATGAGTTTTACAACTTTTTCCGCTATGTCCAAGTTTATACATTCGATGTAGCGTCCGATGCGTTTTATACGTTCAAAGAACTGCTCACCCAACACCATATGCTGTGCGCCACCTTTCTAGAGCAGAATTACGACAAAGTGTTCGGTCACTACGAACAACTGCTCAATTCGGAAAACTATATGACTCGGCGACAGAGTCTCAAGCTGTTGGGCGAGATATTGCTCGAGCCGCATAACTTTACGGTGATGATGAAGTACATCACCAACCCGGCCAATCTGAAGTTGATTATGAACCTGCTCAAGGATAAATCGCGCAATATACAGTTTGAAGCGTTCCACGTGTTTAAAGCGTTTGTCGCCAATCCGGATAAACCAAAACCGATCGTGGTAATACTGCAGCGCAATCAAGAAAAGTTGGTCGATTTCTTAACTCACTTCCAATCCGACCGCTCGGAAGACGAGCAGTTCAATTATGAGAGGTCTTATGTGATCAGGCAGATAATGGAGCTAAAACCTGCCACTGACTAATCGTCAGTCCAATCGCCGGATCGTGCGCCGCATTGTTATTGTAAGCCTACTTCGATTGCCATTCTATAACTTGCAATGTAGGCGATGATAACAACAAATTCATCCCCACCAATCAGAAAGGATAGCTGCGATGACTATCACATCGAGTCAACTGGCAGAACAGCGACTTCCGGTGACGTGATTTCAACAAACTGCTCTTAACACCTTGCGGTTCGTTATAGTCAAGTAAGAGAATAACTGATAATAAAATCTTTTTGAGACCTTAAAATTGGTTGTATAGCGCCAATTAGTTTGCCCTTTCGTTCGGGACATTGAAACTAAATAAGCACATAGCTTCGAACGTATGTTGACGTGCTGTGGAACCATTATTATTGCTCGTGATTTATCGCTCATTATTATCGCATTATATGTCCTGGCTATGGAAATTTGCAACCCAACTACAGGACATAAATTAGAGCCGCAACAAAGAGCCCGTTCAACCAAAACCTCAACGGACGTTCGATAAAGGTGGTTGAAACTTTTCCCACGACTAGTGCCCACTCTCCAGAGTATGTGTCCGCGTGCCTATTGGTCCACTGCCAGTTGGACAAACACTGCACACAGCTAGTACCGAGCCAAAAAAGGTTCCTCGTCGGCTTTCACGCAACGGAACCGCCAACACAAGAGCAAGACCGAATTTATTAGTGAAAACATTCTGCCGAATAGGGAACCTGTTGCTCAGTAAGGGAACTACTCAGTGCATGCATACTAAATGGTGCTGTGGCTTGAAGGCAATTGACGAAACATTCTGGCCCACGTTGTCTGACTGGCACATCCCTCTGGAACATGGTGCCGCAACAATCCCGACGAAATTGATAAACATTAGGTGAACGATGCACGTGCCGCGTACACTTCGAATGCATCTCTATGTCGTTGATTTGGTCTTCTTCTGCCGAGCGCAACGCTGCTATGAGGAAGCGTTTGGAACTTTGTCTGTGACTCATTTGGTGGCTCAGTTCGTGACAGTATAAAGCATGGAATAAAGGGGGAAAGGAGAGCTTCCATCTAGTTTCAGTGATTCGGCACGATTTTATTGTACATTGTGCACGAAATTTCGTTCGAATCCTATTCGACGCATATGCTAATGAAAGACATTTTGTCACGCATTCTTTGTGGAATTATTGAACAAACTTTTTAGCTTAAGTACTCTGAAAAATCTATAAAACGTACATGGAATCTGCTACAAAAGTTTCTTCATAGTGGGTTACAAAAGTGAAAACATTTTGTATGGTATTAAAAATAGCAATAGGTTTGGTAAAATATTTTCCTTTTCTCTTCCTAGCCATCTTGTCACAAACGATCGCTACCCTTTAATATACGTTACGTTCGTTCGCAGAACCACTTGACAATTTTTTTTTACCCACGAAGCACTTTATATTTCCAGCATAAATCAGTGGAAAACCCATCCTGCAATCAGCTTTGACTGACAGCTTAATGCTTCTTATCATTCCAACAACCGGAACTTAAAACTCCTCCACTTTTGTAGCGAAGTCACATTTGTTGTCACCGCAATCCAGTCTGGTCGTTACGTTACAGGGTAAAAATAAACACACACATTCGTGTATAAATAGAGCACAATTCACAAATCTAACGGAATGGGAAGAAGCTTCCATCACTACCGGGGAAACACTAATCCTTTTGATAAACATTTCAGATTTTCCTACAATCTCACTCGCATTCGTGTTTCGATGGAGGTGCTTGGTGTTTCGAAAGTTTCACTTTTATTTTTTGAGCCAGTAGAATCTATGTTTTTATTCGCAGGGACAAACACACCGCACATACGTCCGTGTCATTAATCATTTCGGTACGGGTTTTGCTTGTCCTGTGAATTTTGCTCATTTATCATTGGCTCGTTGGCTGCAGTCAGCGACGCTGGTGCTTTGGATGATAGACAGATATTGTTTTTCTTGCCGCTTATTAAGAACACTCGCCAAAGTAATCTTCATTAAAACACACTCACTTTGATGATGTTTGTCCGCCTTTAATAGCACTTGTAAACGTCCTTGTTTAATGATAATGTTGAATGTTTTAGTAGCTTGCTAAACACACAGTTATATCGGAGCGTCGCAGAGAGATTCTGTGACCATCCCTTTCATTTTTTTCGTTTTGTAAACATGGCCGTGATTAGGTAAGGATGCATTTGACGGATACGGCCGATTTCTCAATCGATCATGAATAATTCAACAAAACAGTTCGTGCGCCCACAATCCGTAGTATATGATAAAAACCCAATAAAAATGTTTGCTATCCTTCTTAGAAAACGTGCCTGAAAAGCGCAAAATGTTTACCCTGGAAATCCCTCGTCTAGTGCTAATCATGTATCTTTGTGTAAACAGTGTCCCTTAAATGTTTGGAGCCTTTGAATTTACTTTCCATCAATATGAGCAATGCATCACGAAAAGGTCAACGAATTTAATCGTAGGGATAAATAAGGCAATGCTATGAGCATGTGGTTTTCTATATCTGCGCACTTTAGAATGTTTGTAAAGATGAACCATTTGTTTAGTACGTGAGAAAGTTGTTTACAGTCAGACTTGAACAGAGAAACGTGATGAGTGCAGTTAGAATTGCTCATATCCATAAGGTGAAACTATAACTTAATTTTGTTTTTTATTCACATCACCACCAGCTTTGTATGAATTCAATAATTAAAAGTTTTCTTCGTGTTATATAGCACAGGCAGGACATCAGAACACATGTATTTCGCAGCTGTCATTGCAGTTTCCATTTTAAGCTTTTGCTCCAAACACCCAGGTGGGGTTTATGATGCACGCATTCTTGACTTTGCCGTGTTTTTTTTTTGTGCAGCAAAACTGACGACTCACTTCAACCATCGGGAATGCAACAAACCGAAACATCATGGACGGGAATGCATAATTTAATTTTGCATCTGTTTTTTTTTTCGCAATTTTTGCCCCTCATGTCCTTTTCCCGTGAGTTAGAAACAGTCCAACAGGACACGGCATGCCTCGTACGGAAAACCGATTTAAGTTTTACCTCCACAACAACGACCCGCAGCAAAATTTTCACGATGGCTTACACCGATGGGTTGTTTTAATTTGTTGTTTTGTTTATGCATTGCGGAACCACTCCGGCAGTGTTTGGTACTGTTTGGTACTGTTTTGTGAGTCAATAACCAGCACCAGACGACTGGAGCATTCCTATCAATGTTACTAGCTACACAAGAGATGATTGCACATCTAATCGGTTAATGATAGAAAAAGTTTGTCGTACCAAAAAAGCAGCGTTAGTTCTTTTACATTTTGCAAACTTTTGCAATTTGATTGATGACTTGATTAATATTCAGTGGGT
>LULA01015878.1:0-26559 GCA_002091835.1 Anopheles maculatus | reverse complement strand
TGTTTGAGTTGAATTCGTAAGATTACTAGGACATTCTAGTGTGAAACAAAATCAACATACATATACGCCAAGCGAAGGTGAGTAACAGACTATGGGAGCCCATTTCTATCTTTGAGAGGGATCTACTTGTCTGTCTTCTCTTCAACCTGGCGCTATAGAAAAAAGGAGTCTTAAAAGTGGGGTGTTTTGGGCTAATCCATGTTTTAAAGTTCTATAATGACCTTTGTGTACACTAATGAATTAAATAACATTGGTTTGAGGCTCGAACAAGCGGTGCAAAATGCACTACGCGTACTAAGGCATTATGAATGCTCACAAGGATGTTTGGCCTTGTATATGTGAACGGTCTATAGAAGATCCACTACAACGACGCGCCTAATGAGTTATACAACGATCCTTTTAGTGTGCTGCTAATTAGACAAATCAGACATGAATCCGGTGGTCATGTTATGACAATGTTACCAGACGGTCCAGCAGTTAAAATGTAAATACTTCAACAAGCTTTTGAAGGTCGATACATCTGCCGAAAGCTCAAAATAGTAAAATGGTTGAGTATCGTACGATGATTGCGAACGGATCGGATACAATCTGCAGTAGTTCAAGGTCTCCAAGCTGGTTTGTTATCATAGGTTTTGGCTAGTACAGCTCACACAATATCATTGATTTATGCTTCACGTAATTAAACGGTCACTTGATTTTCAGAAAAAAAGTACTTTTTATCCAACTTTAGCCCAATTGGCCCAATGAGTACGAACGGCTCTCCGAAAGCGCAAAAGAGCGCAAAATTATTGACCGTATTTAATGATGCAATTAATTTTCAAATCTCCAGTTGTCATCAATCACAGAATCAACGAGGGGTATATGTGTGTAGTGTAATGAGGCACACCTGCGCGTACCCTGCATTGATAAATGATACGGTGGTCCTTCGAGCAATTTAGCGAACGCTCGCACGCTCTGCCCCCTGCGTTAACCCCTGCTCGAGATGGTCAACTATTTTTACAACCGACCATAGATCGCGCATCATTGCGACCTCCGTAAGGTGGTGTCAGATGATTTTGGAACACGTTTCCAGGTTAACGATATGCGCGAGGCTGATGACACTCGGCGCCGCCTGCTGTCTAATTAAAGGGGTACGCGAGGATCGTCCGTATTACGTGAACCGCCGTACCTCGATGGTGGCCTATGGTCGTTGCAGTAGACTGCGCATCTGCAAATGAATGTTAGATTCAGCAATCAAATGAACGTCAATTAAAATAAATATATTGGAAATAAAATGGGCTGACCGGACAAAGTGTGCGGCCAGGCAGGAGACCCAGGATGTGTGCATGTCCGTTTTGCCTCAATGAACATTGTAATAGTTTAGTTTCGCCATTTGTTTGGCTAATGTAAGAAGCGTAGTTGTTGGGGCATGTGATGACACGGTTGGAATATGCCTTACTTTGCGCGGTTTCTCCCAACAATACACCCTCACATGCTGTGTGGCACCAACGAGCGAGCCGCTGTGCCATATAGACTCCGGGATTTGTGTAAATGGTTCTGCACTCTCCGTTCTTCGAGCGTACGTGCATTTCGTTCGTAATCGGTTCGCGCGGAACCACACATATTTACATGATAAAGGTCTCATCGCTTTACGAGGTGGCTGGTCGGCCGGGCTCTGGCATGGTAGAAGAAGCCCCAGAGGTTCTGGTAGTTTCAGTACGTTCTGTTGAAGCCAACACAAAGAAGCGAGAGTGGTCGCGCGCGCGCTCGCGCTATGCAATTATTTTTCTTATTTATGATGAAATATTTCGAATACTGGTGCGATTGTGGGATCGTGCCGATTAGGCAGCCACGGTGCCATCGTCTGGCGTGGCATGGGATTTCCTTAGTGGTCTGCTGCAGGTGGAAGAGACGCAAACACGGACAAGAAACAAGTGATTCATGTTTATAACAAATTAGTCAAGCTTTTCAAGTGTTAAATATGATGTTGTGTGGATGGTTTGCTGGCTCTCACAGGTTCTTCGCATGGATGGGACCTCCGTTTCCTGCCGTTGCTTGGGTAGCCTTTTACCAGTGCTAAAATGTGTTTATCAATATTTTTCATGTGTTTTCAAAGAAACCTCGACATATTGGAGCTGTCGAGGAAGCTTTTATCTTCACAACCATGCACCGCATTTCACACGAGCAACCTTGTCCCGGGCTGTTCATCGTGCTGCAAACGAGTTAGAGGGTTACCGACCGGTCAGTTTTCCAATAAGTCGAACGGTATTAATGTTCAATAGGAATGTGGGAAAATAAGCTTTCAGCAGGTACGCTGGTGACGATGTGCCGTTTTGTTGGCTATGATTTAGCCATGCTGTGGCCGGGATTTAGAACTGGTACAGCTGGGTGAAACACAGCCAAACAGTATTCATCTTCGTACTAGACTAGGCGAAAATCAACAGTGCTAGGAGCAAACGTAGGTTTAGTTGAGTTACTTTAAAAATCGATGTAACTGAAATATTATTCTAGAAATGAACAGCAGAACTAGTTAGCAATGGTTTCTTGCAACCTCGAAGGAATTAACTTCAGGGTCTATTACAGCAAACTTCGACCAGCTATCCATGGGTGAAAAATAGTTGCAATTATCTTCACGGAACGTAATACCCACTTAGACGCTAGTAAGCTAATAAGTTAACCCTTTGTCTGTTCTTTGACTGAATGTCCTGGCCCTGGAAAAGATATGCCGCATCGCCATGGCACACCGCAACCGCAAGAACGATTGAGGTGAAAGAAAGCACAACTGTTTTCGTGAAAATTTGATGGACGATTCTCATTGGGGCATTATTAATAATCGCAATTGAAAACATCTCACTTGCAGTTCGGTGTCGTTAAATATTAGCCCAAGACATGCAAGATCCGATCGTTTGTGTGCGCCAATGAAACCGAATGCCGTGGAATCGTTTCATCGATCGATGAACATAAATTTCGCCCAACGCTTCCTGTCCGGTCCGGTGTACACGGGACCATGTTATTGGCTGCACCGAGGCGGGATATTCAAATTAAAATAAAATAAACAAAACCAACAGCTCTAAAGCTCGTTCCTACGTTCGGTCTGACCTCGCTGCCGTCGGCCGGATGGACGTAGCGTACTACTACTACCTAGCGATACTCAGGTCCCTTACTGTGTGCTCCTGGTCGGTGTTATTTCTTTGGCGACTTTAATGAAGTGCGATCTCTCATTTCAGCAACTGCTGCGCACTGGGTGCAGATAATTGCATTCTGATGCAGCCAAGCAGTAGACGTTCGGCAATGGGCATGGGGCCACTCTTTCTCTCTCTGGTTTCCTCTATCTGGTAGTTTCAGTACGTTCTGTTGAAGCCAACACAAAGAAGCGAGAGTGGTCGCGCGCGCGCTCGCGCTATGCAATTATTTTTCTTATTTATGATGAAATATTTCGAATACTGGTGCGATTGTGGGATCGTGCCGATTAGGCAGCCACGGTGCCATCGTCTGGCGTGGCATGGGATTTCCTTAGTGGTCTGCTGCAGGTGGAAGAGACGCAAACACGGACAAGAAACAAGTGATTCATGTTTATAACAAATTAGTCAAGCTTTTCAAGTGTTAAATATGATGTTGTGTGGATGGTTTGCTGGCTCTCACAGGTTCTTCGCATGGATGGGACCTCCGTTTCCTGCCGTTGCTTGGGTAGCCTTTTACCAGTGCTAAAATGTGTTTATCAATATTTTTCATGTGTTTTCAAAGAAACCTCGACATATTGGAGCTGTCGAGGAAGCTTTTATCTTCACAACCATGCACCGCATTTCACACGAGCAACCTTGTCCCGGGCTGTTCATCGTGCTGCAAACGAGTTAGAGGGTTACCGACCGGTCAGTTTTCCAATAAGTCGAACGGTATTAATGTTCAATAGGAATGTGGGAAAATAAGCTTTCAGCAGGTACGCTGGTGACGATGTGCCGTTTTGTTGGCTATGATTTAGCCATGCTGTGGCCGGGATTTAGAACTGGTACAGCTGGGTGAAACACAGCCAAACAGTATTCATCTTCGTACTAGACTAGGCGAAAATCAACAGTGCTAGGAGCAAACGTAGGTTTAGTTGAGTTACTTTAAAAATCGATGTAACTGAAATATTATTCTAGAAATGAACAGCAGAACTAGTTAGCAATGGTTTCTTGCAACCTGGAAGGAATTAATTTCAGGGTCTATTACAGCAAACTTCGACCAGCTATCCATGGGTGAAAAATAGTAGCAATTATCTTCACGGAACGTAATACCCACTTAGACGCTAGTAAGCTAATAAGTTAACCCTTTGTCTGTTCTTTGACTGAATGTCCTGGCCCTGGAAAAGATATGCCGCATCGCCATGGCACACCGCAACCGCAAGAACGATTGAGGTGAAAGAAAGCACAACTGTTTTCGTGAAAATTTGATGGACGATTCTCATTGGGGCATTATTAATAATCGCAATTGAAAACATCTCACTTGCAGTTCGGTGTCGTTAAATATTAGCCCAAGACATGCAAGATCCGATCGTTTGTGTGCGCCAATGAAACCGAATGCCGTGGAATCGTTTCATCGATCGATGAACATAAATTTCGCCCAACGCTTCCTGTCCGGTCCGGTATACACGGGACCATGTTATTGGTTGCACCGAGGCGGGATATTCAAATTAAAATAAAATAAACAAAACCAACAGCTCTAAAGCTCGTTCCTACGTTCGGTCTGACCTCGCTGCCGTCGGCCGGATGGACGTAGCGTACTACTACTACCTAGCGATACTCAGGTCCCTTACTGTGTGCTCCTGGTCGGTGTTATTTCTTTGGCGACTTTAATGAAGTGCGATCTCTCATTTCAGCAACTGCTGCGCACTGGGTGCAGATAATTGCATTCTGATGCAGCCAAGCAGTAGACGTTCGGCAATGGGCATGGGGCCACTCTTTCTCTCTCTGGTTTCCTCTACATCTATTGCATTTACACACGTCCGCTGTGTGCTCTGCATCGTACGCTGATCGTAAATGTGCCCTTGTGAAAAACCGTGGCGCGGATAACACTAGTTTCTCTCGCACGGAAAAGGAATTAGTCCGAGAATAGGCCGAGGTCTGGGTATAGAATCGCTTCACGAAAGCTTTCGAGCGACATTGCCAACTTGTCGGCCCGCAGTGCTGCATTGCATATCGGTGAGAAATGGGCTTGATAATGTTTCTCTACGTACCGGTGGGAGCTGTATGAGTGTTTTAGCGGAATTTGAAGTCATATTTTGTTGCTCGTCAGCTGAGCATGGTGATGGGCTGTGTGTGTGTGCAGTTTGTGCGCTGCATCCCAACTCGCCAAAGGAGAACCGCTTTTCCGCTCGCAAAGCGTTACCGAGTCCTGGCTCGTGTTGAGGCAGAACTCGTGCGGACTTTGCTATGACAGGGGATACGCGTTTACTTCTGTTTCATCTGCTGGACATCGATCGTGTTGCTGCCCCCGGGGGCAGTTGCGGTTAATATATTTTATTTGCAAAACGAGACAAATCAATTTGTAAGCAATTATTTAAATCGTTCACCCGGTGATGAAGTCGTTCGGGGATGTTGATCATGGGTAATTAATAGTGAACGTGCGATTACCGCGGTACTTTGCTTGTTCAACACTCACGCCGACTGGGAGAAAGAGAGAGAGAGAGGGATGACTGTGAGCTTAATTTTTCACCTTTCGCCCGGATAAGAACGGCTATGAGCACGCCACCCGACTGTGCCCGCATTTGGGAACTCGATTATAAATTGGATCAATTTAGTATTTTAACGCAAGTCTCGCATAAATTAACAAATATCGGCCGGATTGTCAGGCGAAGCCGTTTCAAAAGCAAAACGTTCAGATTGAGCGACAGTGAGTCCGGCGCGTCGGTATTCCGAGCAGTATTGGTGATGATCACTATCAGGTTCGGAGCTACATCGATTAGTTTTAATGGTTTCCGTTGATGTGATTTATGTGGCATATTTATAATAAACTTTGCCGGACCTCTATCGTCGACCCGATAGGATTGGCGTGATACAAGCTGGTGCTCTTTTTCAACTTGATTGCGGTACCGTGTACGCACTCCTGGCGGTGCTGTCCTGACGAAGACGCGTTAATCGGTATTAGCTGATTTCAAAATATCACTCCACAAAAACCGAATCGCTTCATTTGAGGATCAGAAAAAAAACAACTGGAGAAACATCAGCAAATATGCGGTAGAAATGTTGAACGAAATCTAGTTCCACATCCACCTTGCGAGCGTACGGTGCCGTATAATTATGTGCATAAAATGACAGGTTTATTGAAATGTGAACTGATATCACATCGACGATGATTTGTTACGCCTTAATCCTGGGGAGTGGTGTCGAGAATCCGTATTGATGTTGAGTTTCATGTTGCTGCCTCAATCGAACATCGGCTTCAATGACAAGTGTTTATTAATTTTTCATCATATTCATAATATTCACTTTCGTTTAGGTTTGGAAAACATCGCACAAATGGATCATAATAAAGTCAATGACACTCGAGCGCGCTGCTTCGGATTTCACGTAACTTTATGAAATTGACGGCATCCGCTAGGTGTCTTTCTAATGCAAATGCTAGCATAGTATGGTGACCCCTCAACGCACAACCAAGCGTGTCATATTGTCGTATAAAATGTGTTTAATGCTTAAGCATAGGAACGCTCGACGGATAATTCTTATAATTTATAACTATTAATGAATTCCACTTCACGAAAAATGAGCGCAGCTTTACATTCCTGTGCTGTGGGGTAGAGCGTGGTGAAGATTTTTCGGGTTGAACCAAACATTTCCTAACACGAAACCTACCGTGAAGTGGTGTCAGATCGACGATTTTGTAGATGTCATCAGTGGCTGTCGTTCCACTCTGTTATCCAGTTCTTATTACCTGCTGGGAATGATCAACATGCGATAGTTCTTAGGCTCAAAATGTCTATTTCGTCGTGCCTGGGGAAAGATGATAAACATATTTTCGGGGAGAATGTGATTCTAGCTATTGATCTACTTTATGAGACGGTGTCCTGTTACACAACCGAATGATCTGAGAGCAACAGAGTTTTGACGCATTAACACAGCCGTGATGTCGTTTAGCCTCAGTAGGTAAAAGTATTATTTGAGATATGTATGTTAGAGATGTGTTCAAAGTATTGGTATTTACACTTTAACATCTTGATTTGGACTTTTGAGTACGTTCTTTAAGATAAACATCTTCGCATACAAATCGCTTTATTGTTGCTTTTCACACTTGTTTAAAAATCCTCGGTGAGTGCTAATTGTGTGAAGCACATTAGTGTAAGCTCACAATATGTCATGTTTTTACTCACACGTGTTTAAGTTATTGAAACCGAGTTTTTGTTATTGTTCGTTAAGTTAATCAATAAAATAATATATGTTTACTTATTTAGCATTGGAACATCCTCTTAAACATCTTTGCACCGGGCCCAACTTGCTTACACTTTGCCTGCTCGAGGTACATGAAGATGTCAATCAAATCTCTCAACTTTACCCTCTTTCACTTTCAACATTATTCACTTAAGCAATTTGGGGAGACTTTTTTTTCGATGACCCTCCCTAAAATGTCCAATTATACACGACCGCTTCACCGGTTTTACACTGCTGTTCCGTCCAGTACCGGTTAGCATGGTTCCGAGATATCTCAACAGCGGTTCGAGTTCGATGTCACCGAAGGTGGTACGAGTTGAGCAACCAAATTTACATCCACTTGTTGTGGACATTTTAATTTTGCGGCAAAGTTTCCACCTCCGTTGCTTCACATGATGAACCACGCAAAGGGTTCGGACAGCTTTCTACCGCAGCATCTTCGTGGAAGCAGGGTGCGAGCGTCACGTCGCGTAGTCATTTTTCCTTTTTCGTGATCTTGTAATGGGTTTTTGGGCAGCACTTCAATCCATCAGCCTGTTGGCATTCTGTCCATGACAATAGCAATTATTTGTGGCCAGGTCAATAAAATGTCGAACACTGTCCGTGTGCTTTGGTATGCTGGCAGGGTGGATAGTAGTGCACCCGGTTGATACGGAATGAATATTTACGATTCGGATGATCGTTTTCGACAGTTATAACAACGGTGGCCGTTTTTTGAGAGTATGACCATCAACAAAAGTTGTATTAGCAAAAGGGAAAATAAATGTGTGCAAGCAAAAACGATAAGATATGACGAAAAATGTTAAGGAGAATCTTAACGATCATCTGCTGTTTGACGTTCAATGCACCCTGGTGAGGGATCAATTTAATATTTGGCCGTGGTGTGTTTGCACCGTGTCGGGCACAAGTGTAGAGCATAAAATTAACAGTCATCATCTTTGTCCGCCCGCGCACAAACACGAGACGCGGTAATTGTCTTGCAGCAAACCAGACAAGAGCATCCCTGAAGCAGCACACCCTACAACAGACACTTCATGAGAACCAATCCATCTGCACGATTTCGGACGCGCGTGTGTAGGCAGCACACTTCCAATGCTTTCTGTAGCAGTTTCGCATGAATCACCATCATCCGCCCGTGTGGCTCAGCTGTCTTTGTAGGCTACGGATGTCCTAAGGGACGGTTACCAGTCATTCCGAACCATCCGTCTAGCGGGTTGGGTTATGGGCGCGTGTCAAGCTTTGATACATTTGAAGCATCTCATATCGTTTCTGGATGAATCTTCCGTGCAGAGACATACAAAGATCGCGCGAAACCGCGTGTATCAAGCGAGACGTGTCCTCCGTTCACATCCGTCTAGTCTAATTTGCCATCATCAGCGATCAAATTATGGCTGAAACGCTGTTGATCCTCCAACGCATTTTCCGTTTCCGTGGCAACTAGTAAGGATAGCGAACGTCATACCCATGCAAACATAAAAGGAAGGCTTAGGATCTCGCACCAAAAATTAATGATACAAATTGGGCCAAGAAGGTTTTCGTTTCTTCTTCAATGTTCCGGTTCGTCGCTTTATTGGACCAAGATGGTGATAGATGTCAAAATAGAAATCGAAATGAGGAAACACATGGAAACGGCCAGCGTGGAACAATATATTATTCATTCAATAAGCTAAAATGAGGAACGAAAAATAGGATATTTCATGATTTCTATCCATTCCTTTCTGATTGTCTTTCTTTTCGTTAAATGAACTTTTTGATTATTTCGGTCGCATAATTTATTGTAGTGGTTTCTCGTATGGTGAATCTTTTGCTTCAAGGGAATAGTGTAGACGCAATATGATACTAGCCTCCTGCTCCTACTCCTGTCACCTATCATGCCAATAGGCTGGTAAAACTTCTTATTTCCTGGCACTGCAACCTGCGTCTTGAAAACAGCCTACCATTGCAGGCTTCTTCTTCTTCTCTGGCTCTACAACCTCGGAAGGTCTTGGCCTGCTATTTCTAGCTTTCTATGACTTGGTTTTACCCGTAGCTGGATAGTCAGTCCTGCGTACGGGGAGGCGGTCCGCCGGGATTTGAACCCCGGTCCTGCCGTGTGAAGACCGGCGCCGCTATCGGATACACCACCGGGCCGCCCCATTGCAGGCTTATTTGGCTTAATTTACGAAGTAGCTTTCAAGTCAATCCTGAGACCGTAATGATTTGGCATCCGTCGTGTTGTGGTGTTAGATAAGTATGTTCGCTGAAGAACGTTTAGACTAACTTTAAAATCGTGTTGGATCGTGATATTTCCACAAAAATTGCATTGTTACTAAAAAAATCTCTTTGTTTACTGTATGTTCCGTCCGATACAGAACGGAATGCTTCAAATCGTTTCCAATCTTGACCGGATTACCTCATCCTAATAAGTGCCCATCACCAGGGGGATCCCATGGGGCTATCCGTGCGCGCGAAGAAGAAGTTCAGTTCCATTGTTAATGCCGCCTGTGAAAGTTCCATTGTTACCTCGCGTGATAGAACCTATGAACCGTGTGAGCTATCGAATAAAGTGAATTCCTTGTCCAGAACCGAACACTGTATAATCGTTCATATCTGTATGAAATAATATCTTCTTCTTCTTTTTTGGCCTAACGACCTCTCAGGTCATGCCTGCCATTTTTGGCTTACTAGACTTGTTGTTACCGCATAGTTGAATAGTCAGTCTCACTATGGGCTAACGGCCCAGATAAGACTTGAACTCCGGCCCTGCCGTGTGAAGACCGGCGCCGTTGTCGCATCTACCACCGGGCCGCCCCTCATAATAGTAAATAATAATAATATTTGTATCCAGTAAAATATCTACTTTTGTTCTATTTTTCCACACAAAATTGTGCTGGATATTGTCCTTGTTCCTACTCTCTGTCATGGATGTTAAAACTGTTTCAACAATTTAAACCAAGGTTATGATATAAGGGACTTACACGTCTAGCTTGAAACTGACACGGTTTCAAGTATCTATTTTCTTATAGATCAAATCATTATTGTGAAGTACTGTTCGATGTGTTGGTCCCTATTGGCCAAACTCCATATTGTTTGTATCGCGGGTCTTCACAACTTTTATTATTCGCATAATAGTCGACGAATTATTGCTTTGCTTTTTGCGCAGTCTTGTTTGTTGATCTTGCCACTTTTGCCCTATGTTATCTCTCTAGCTTTTGTATACAATTTGTGTACCCTTGAGATACTTTTATGTGTCATCTTTCAGCTCTCGTCTGTAATACTATTATTAATTTCTCTTCCATGAATACCTCTATTTTTATTATTATTGCCGTCGAACGGTTAGGTTAGAGTATATGTCTTCTTTAGTACTGCACAACTCAGATAATCTTTTTATATAATGTCTAGCTTATTATGTTTCAGTAATTAAAGACGGGATAGTCTTGATGGCATATGCTATTAGTTCTATTCGTTCGATATCGGTAATACGGCAGGCATATTTAAAAATTATATTATATCAAATAAATGAAATAAAATAAAATCTTTTCAAATTTATTTTTTACTAAGCACATCTATTACCGTAGTGTCTAAAGTTTTATGTTTTTTCTATTGCATCCATTGTATAACCTTGATGTTGAGTATTAAATCCATTGTCAATAGAACACATACTGATACATCTTTTAATTTTATAATTAAGTTGAATCAAAATATCGGAAACGGTTGTAGCATAATGTGGATATGTTCGATTAAGTTTCAGCATCTTACTATTACGTCCCGTTTACTATGTCGTGCACTGTATACTGCCGACCACCACAGGCAGTCTGACAGATCCGAGCACAATGGTGGCGATAATTACACGTTTAACTTTTGATAGAGGAAGAACCAAAATTATAGCCGAACTGTGGATGATTACCGAAATCAAGAGCAATGCACGCCATACATGTGGCGCGTATTCTGCTCGCAGTTCTCACAGGGGTTTTCCCTTTCACCCCAAAATGTTTGGACGCGCTACAATGACGACCGGAGAACTGGACCATCGGAAGACGGACGCGCTAAGTCGACTGGACTCGGTAGCCGGATGGGAGCGCTGGTTTGCTTCCCCCTCCCCCCCATAACGGACGAGCACGAGCCGTGTGAACTGTAAAGCTTTATCTAAATTACAGGAAAAGCGTAAACACTGCTTTGCCGCTGGTGGCGCTCGCTTCATTCCGAGCATCCGAGCACTTAGGGATCCAGACCATCCAGCCAGCGCCAAACATAATTTGATTGGTGGTGAACGAATAGTGGTGAGGACGGCACGGCATGGAACAATCTGTTCACCAGAGAAAATCGATTAACCCGGACCCGGACTACTGGCTGCCAAAGATGGATAGTTTTAATTGTATCGAAATGTGGCTTCGAACGCGTGGTGAATCAGTGCAAACTGCTGAAAGCAGCAGCTTCTGCTGCTGGAAGCGACGACATTATGCGAGCCATGATTCAAGACTGGTAGCAGCTTTGTTGAAGAAGTGGATGGCATGTGAAGATGCTGTATCAAACTTCGTTGCCAGTAGCAATGGGAACATCACGTGACAACCGAATATGCACAAAGAAGAGTTACTTTTCTATGTGGAATAATGTTGTTCAAAATCTGCGCATGTTTATCACAAAAAGTCATCAAACATCACCTTTATAGATATGTAAAGATAGCCGTAGTTTATATTTAAAAAGATCTTAAAAGCGTTAAAGTAATAAGGAAATTTATGCAAACTTGCATATCACAACACTTGACTGGAATGAATAAAACTTGAATGAATAAAAAAAAACAATAATAACAGAGAGCAGCTAATTACTTCGCGCAAAGAATTCATTAGGTCTAGCTTAAATAGCTATAAAAAGAGGATACAAAAAAAAATCAGAACATATTGCTACCTCAAAATGCTGCCCTTGAAGCCAAATCGTTTAATGAAGCTCTGGTGGAATCGATGAAACGTATCTAACTAGGCGGCACCATGAGAATGAAAGATCCGTAACTGTAATTAGAGCTGATCTGAAGCGTCTTGTGGACCACCAATGAGAGCGGTTTTAATTGTTGTGGATATGAATTTGGGCCTACAGTATTCTGTTTTAAGACGTGTCTGTAGGCAATCCATCGTCCAAGTATGGACTGAGCGTAATCCTTATGAGTGTGTATTATGTGATATTATTAAGAAGATTAAGGTACCTATTTCGTTTCTATCAGCCATCGAAATTGATGGCAATCTTAACTACTTAATACGTCAGATGTTACAGTAGAGATTCATTTGTAATGTATCAATTAAACGTGATAGTTTTGGAAGACTTTATATCGAAAAATGGGTTACTGATTGTAAAAATGCATAATACTCTAGTAGTCAAATTAGCTAAACTCACCATATTTAAAACTTTCATACTTTTAACAATTTGCATCTCAACAGTTCGTGCGATCGACCAGCAGGATGGACTCTACCGGGAACCCGTTACGGTGCGCTAAACTCTGCCTAAACAGCTCTGCCCCTATCAGCTGTCCGGTACGTACTGGGAACGCTTCTTGACTAGATCTCCCAAAACCTTATCCCCCATATCCTAAGTACGAAATTCCCAACGTAAAATGTTGGGGGAGCAAAACGCGAGCACTAATTCTCTATATTTAACAATAGATTATCTAATTGAACCGTGAATTCTTACAATTCGTTGGCTTGGTTCCCAACGAATTAAAAATCAATAAAGCCAAATTGTTTGACTTGAAGTAGAAAAAAAAAAACAGAATCAAGATCGCAGAAGTGCACCCCTACATCGCGGCTGGGCCCATTCGTCTGGTGGGGTCCATTCGGACGAAGTAGGCCTTCGCAACGTTCTGTGAGATTCTACGTAGCTATCTAGCCGAGCGCACCTGATAGTACCCGATGGAGGAAGATTCAACGAAACCCGTAATTTTGGATTCATTCATAGAAGTTTTGAACAGCGCGCTCAATGCCACAATGGAAGGCACGCCGTTTGTCTGCTTCGGACGCGCTATAGTTAAGGGAAGGAGGATTGCCGAATACCGAACGATGGAGGGCTGGCCGGCCTATTGGGCATGGGTGATGGTATTATTGGCTACTGTTTGGAAGGAAATCATCGAAACCACCGAGCATTCGAATCGTAATGGATCAATTAATAACTAAACCACTTTTTTTTTCTCTGCCTCGGTTAAGTTGAATCCAATAATTTATTGTGTCGAAACGTTTGCCCAGTTCGCAACGATGGGAAAACCGATTGAAGTTACGCTACACAGGAAATTATCTAACTGGACCGGTACGTTTTATTCGGCATGGGAGTAAACGGATTTTTCGATACTTCCTGTGCGAATGTTGATTTGAAGGGACGATGACATGTGAGTGTTTTTTGTATGTTTGTTTGTGCTATTTGGATGATGTAAAAACAAACCATAAAACTGTTGAAATCCCAGAGAAAATTTTAAATGAAGTTATAGTTAATAACTTTACTTTTCTTTCAATTTTGGTTCAGGTTAGGTTAGCAGTTTTCCTACTGTAATTTATCTGTCAAATAATTATCCGCTCTACTTTGAGACGAAAATCGTTCTGGAAACTGGATCGCTCTATTCTGGCCGCCAGCACAAATGCCGGCATGCCGAGAAAGCCACGACTGTACTTGTCCCGCAGAACCGGTCAGTTGTTTCGTGATCGATTGAGCGCAATTTATTACGAAATGAGGGTGAATTATGTTTCAACTTTGCTCTCTTCACACCGCTTATGATTTTGATATTTTATGGTCGACCGTAGACACGAACGCGCCCGAGTGATCTCGATTCTCAAGCGAAGATCCAATTCTATTTCGGAGCCCTCTAACCATCGATCATGGCTCGACTTAGATTGCCCAGCATGCCGGGTTAAAACAAAAATTATCCGGTCGCAAGCCGCAATAACTGGGAACTTATAGTTCACATTTCGTTCGAAAGCGCAGGAAAACGCAGGTCTTCAACATGTGGCGGTTTGGGTCGCGGGAGCTTTCATCGCGTGAGATTTGTAACGTAATGTGAGAGAAAAAGCGCATGGGTGCGACAGAACGATGCCGGCCGGAGCACGCGTGCAAACTCCCACCAGCGCGCTCCATTCAGCGGTCCACTTGTTGCTCTTCGTTTCGTTGGTCCTGCCTTGTCCTTGGCACTGGTTGTGATATTATTCACGCTTCGATTTTCCAGCCCCATCGGAGGCAGTGAAATACTTCGGGTTGTCCGCAAACGATGGATACGTGCTGATCAATATTTCACGGGAAAATTTATGTTTCATTTCATTTGTAATAAATTTATGGCAATTTCGCCCAGAAGAAGCGTATGTTCACACAAGTGCTCGGGAGTTGATGATGGGAGTTCAGCTACGTTAGACGCGTTAGCAGTAGATGCAGCAGACAGGACGGGATCAGCAGCAATCGGCGTGGGGGTGGTGAAGTAAGTTCCCTAGCAAATTGATAATTTTGCCCGGCTTTTCGGGTCGGTCGGATGTCTTGAAGCACGTCGGAACAACAGCCAGTCATCAGACAAGGCAGACTGGGGCATACGCAAACCATCAACCGGGAAGTCACTTGGCCTCACATGATGAATCTGCAGGGCAACGTGCCGATACACAAAAGTTAGCCACCCTACACGCGGCTTCTTTCCGTTGTTTTTTTTTTTGGTCTCGCATCTGCCATTCCCTCACTTTAGGGAAGTGTGGGCCTGATCCCTGAAGTTCGGAAGGTGAGACGACACGACGAACCTCGAATAACGGGTGGTCACACGGAGGAAAGTGAGTGCGACTTCCAACTACAACGGTTCCGTGCGCATCTATCATCTGACCTTTGGTCGCGCGATGGTCTTATTCGTTCGAGTTTGTTCAATTCCGCATTCCGGCCGCAATCACCGGCGAAGGCGTCCACGGATTATAAACGCTCATCAAGCTGCTCTTGGGCTTTTTGTTGTGGATCTGTCTTTCTTGTAAACACATATTCACACACACACGCACACGGGCGGGCACACTCGGGCGCACGCAATCCTATTCTCTCTTTCATTCATTCTCCACATGATGCCTTGACAGCCGCGCCAGCCTGCCAAAACTGTGCGCGCTGGAAGGCCAATTTCCACCTGATAGATGTGTCGGCAAGATGATGTTTTGGGGTGTAATCAATTAGTGTTTGAATTCATCTATACATGGGGCGGGTGTTGTATTCTCCACAATGCGATTTTAAATGATCACAAATTAGATACTTATTCAGTTGAAGTTGCAGCAAATGTGGTGCGAGGTTAATGTTTTTTTCTCTTTTTCCTTTTTTTTTGTTGCTTATATGATTCGTCATCCCTTGACGTAACTGTTGAATAGATTTATTTGTGCAGCAAACTGTATGTTTTGCATGCTGTTAGTCGGATTGATGTAACGTGCACAATACTACATTTGAAAAAAAAAACACAAATATACTACGTTTAAGAGATGGAGTGTTTAGCCGGCCTATCTAAAATAGTGCATCTAAATATGTAGCTAACACGAGATGCTCTTTATTACACAAATTAACAATGGCTATGTTAGGATCGATTGAAACAGCTACATATATAAATGTTATTTGTTATGGTATTGATATGAATGAGTCCGCCCTCATATTCTGGTACAATATTTCACTTTAAAGTTTTCAAAGAGTTTTCAAAGAAATACCAAGGACTGAAGAACAACGTTAGAGACGACTAAACAGATTACCTTTTCCTACATCAGCTGCTATTTGATTTATGGCTATTCACTTTCCAAGCTGCAATTGGTTTTATTATTATACAGCTTTATGGAGCGAATCATTCTTGTTATTTTATATATTTATGAATAAAAAGAGCAACTAACTACTGCAACAACAACAAAATATTCTTATCGTCATTATCATTAATCGTGGGAACGACGAAGTATGCGCAATTGGAACGATCAATGCACAAAGAATACATTAAATAACAATTACAAATCAGAACAATAATTCTTAGCATACATCATTTATTAAAAAAAACTATTAATATTACTGCTATTAGATCTGTTAATATTCATTTAACAATGGTTGTTGTAAAAAAAGTTCTATTTTTATTAACAGAATCTAACGACGTTTGTAATGCGCGTTCACCTTGTAACGATCGACTAGCTTCACAAAAACAAACATGTGCTTTTACTAGCCACTGAACGAGGATCTAGCTGCGTTTATACCTCAAGGGAGAATTCTCTTTGTTTATATCTAGCAATGGTCTTAATATGAGCTGCACATAATCTCCCAAATTTAGATATATTCCCTTCGTTTGCAATACTGCTAAGCAACCTTTTTTAAAAGGTATTGCGACAAAAGTCCTTGCAGAATTTTACACGCCTAGGTACACTCGTTGACATCCATTGTAGAATATTCTGCATAGTATCGGAGCAGGTGTACCATCCACAACCCAAGATAGCTCGCATTGCCCCTATATTGTAATTTCTGATGTCTTGATATTTGCCTCAGATTAGCCATAAATATTATTGATGAACAATAGTCATTAGTTTCTGTAGACACATAGCTTTTAATTTCTATACCTATCTTATTTCGTTTTCGTGTTCTCAATCTAGTCTATTGTGAACTCCAGATATTTCATTTTGTGAATTCTCTCTAAAACCATGTTTAATATGTGAGGAATTATTAATAATTTATTGTTTTTCGTTTTCAATTTAATTTTTGTGCTTAGATTGAGGTTAGCAAGATCTATTTTTGGCTGGGTTGTGCCTTCTTTAATAGGTCATAGAGACAAACATAGTACTGTGTTAGCAGCAAGAATAAAAATCACAGACATTTTAGCCTCAGACTCTTTTTATGTCATTGATAAACATTAAAAATAAAATAGCCCCAAATACACCTTCTTGTGGCACACCTAGTTTGTTTTGTAATGGTTCTAATGTTGAGTTCTCGGAATAAGTTTTCTGGTTTCTATCCGTTAAGTAGCTTTTGAAACAATTGAGTTCTTGTCTAGAAATCATGAGAGTACTTATACCGAAGTTAACAAATGTTTTACAGAATAAAGCTCTCGGTAAAGTTTCAAAAGCTCTTTTAAAATTCCAGAAAATTGCCCGTATCGTATACATTTCATTCAGACTGGTTTGTCATTTGAACAGCACAAGATATTTACAGCAGAAAATCCTTTCTAATGAATGAAATTATTTATATCCTGATTGATCAGACATTAACAACATGTTTTTGTGTACTAAACTAGTTTTAGCTTTAGTTTCATTTATTTTAATTCCCAAGTATCGTATGTAATCAAAAAAAAATTAAGAATTGTTTGAAATTAACTCAACAAGTATATTTTCTTTATCAAAACTACGAAATAATGTAGACTTTACGTGAAAAGCTTCTTTTTCTCAGCAACAATATCCGCTGGCATACGTAAATTCATCTGAACGTCAGCAATGTCTGCGCCGGATCATTGGAAAGTGTTTCATGACTTCCTTCGATAATGAAAATGGGTGAAATTAAACCACTAATGAGTACGATGCGCAAAGGGTACCTGACGGTCGAGATAAATACTATTTTATTGTGCACGGATGAAGGAAATGTCGGCACTGACATCATCTTTCCTTCAATCTGGGTATCCAGTCAGAGTCGTCGTCGGGTCATCAAATGTCGCAAAGTGCGTGAGAATCACCTTCACTGTGCGGTGTTACAACCAAAACCACACCGTGTAGATTACTGCTCCAAAAGCAGTGCCTGATATCGTGTGACCTATGCCACCCAGCCCGGTAACGGTCGTTTCCCTTTATTAGCTTTGGCAGTTTCTCTAAGTATTCGAACGAAAGTTGGGCATGGCGTACGGGATGGAGGGAAATGGTGTATGGAAACATTCATTTGGATGTTTCCTGTGCATTTTTATGTGTCTTTCTTTCGTGATGTTCTCATCCAAGGAGTGTTGTGAGTGATTAGAGAGCAGGATGAAACCTGAATGTGAAGAGATATGGCAAGTTGCTACCATATATTTCGTAGAACATGGGAAATTGATATGTTTTCTGTTTGTTGTTTGTAATACCTTGAAGTATCAACCTTGAAAAGACAAGACTATTGAGATGAACTAGTAATATTATAGTCAATATATTTATAGACACCGATCAAGATGAAGTGGACAATTCACACATAATACGACAACATTTCGGATAATTTGCAAGCCACAAGCAAAATGTTCGCAAAGTTTTGTTTGATTTTGAATTTATTTAATACAAGTGTTATTTTTTCTAATAATATACACAACAGTTTGCCATTTCAAAGTACATATTTCTAAAAGAAACGCATTGTTGCATTAATTGTAAAATTAAGTTACCACAACACGGACTTGATTGCATGCTTTAAAAGATAACATTTTTTATTCTACTGCGCACGTTGCGTATGCACAAATTGATGTGTTTACTCCATTATGGTGAGCAATTGCAATTTGCGCAAACTTAAATAAACAGTAACACACCATCCTTTCACAATGCCTGCAGTAGAGACATTCGTAATATTATCATAAATAGGATCAACTAGTTCCTTCTTTCTCTCACCGCTAGAGAAACAATGGTAAGAGTGTGTACAGTACAATAAATTAGGCCACCGTTTTCATTCGTTAAATATTGATTGTTTGCTGCACAACGGAATGTTTTTATTTATATTGAGGAGTTGGAGAAAAGAAAAATGCATTGGCATTCGGCAGGACGCTATTGCACTGAATCGTATAGCGCTGTCGATAAAGTAAATGTTGTGACAGCAAGAAGCAACGAATGTCAAACAGAAAATCACAACCAATTCATTGCCAAAGCAAAGGCCGCGAGCAATTCACACGATTTATTCCAACCGAGGTGAAGTTTACATGTTTTTTTGTTATTAGAAGAAGCTCCTTCCAGAATACAGCGGCAGACGAAAGCTAGACGCAGAGAGATGGTAACGATATATGTATTATCCCGAACGCTTGTAGCCAGATAGCCGTCCGTGGAACGAAAGAGGAATCCTGCGAGACGGAATGAAAAATGATGATGATATTGAAAGAAAAGCGGACGTTAATTTGTATGCTTTTAATCGACACTCGGCCCCAGCCAGAGCACGTACATTGTCGGATGGTGGAGATGTAACGCCCGATGCGTTCCAATGTCTCAAACCTGTTTGAGTAGCACCAGAAGCTCGTGTGTGTGTGTGTGTGTTTTTTTTCTGGAGCGATTGTGGCACAGGAATTCCGGTAGCAGCTTTGGCGTTAAATATCCGTATACACTCGGTTTTACGGGCTTGATTATAAACATTACTTCCAATAGTTACCAGCGGTAGCAGTTGTGGCGCCTTCTTTTCAATAATGTGTATAGCATTTTGCCGACTCTCGTCAGGGTAAAAGAATGAAGCAGCTGAACGGATATTTGTATGTACAGGTAAGATTTAAAGGACGATTGATGTTAGAAGCGTCAGGTCCAGTCAGGATGTTAACTGTCCTCAAATCGATTCAAAATTAATACTGACCACAGTTTGCTAGCCAACACGACGGTGACTATGGTAATCTATAAGTGTTGCGTTCTGTACTGGCACATTGATAATATGTAACGTTGAATCACTTTCATCTATTGAGTGACCGTACGTACCATCTGCACGAATGGCTTTCCGGGCTAGTTAAGTTGTTGCAACCAAATATCCCCGTTCGAAGACAATCTGATATCCCTAACCAATAATACCGGTGTCTACTGTCATGAGGTTCTCCCTTTTGTGCACTCCAATTGCAAATTGATTACGTTCACACGTTGTCTAGGAGCGTTATCTACTGATCTACTGACATCTACTGTGTCTGGTGTAATAACTAAGCTGTAAAATATTTACAATAACCACGAACACGAACATCATTCATCGAAACGTTGTCGATCTTTGGTAATTAACTGCAGCTTTAAATGGCCTGCAGCTTATGTGGATATTCAGTATACGATGTTTTGCTAAAAACAATTGCTATTTCACTTGTACTATACAAAACTGTAATGCTAGGCAACTGGCTGCGTTCTACACCGACGGGCGCAGAAGTTGTATTCGTAAACGTTGCAAATCATAAAAAAGAAGATCTAATCAATCATTACTTCATTTCACTTCGCTACACTCGATAGTTCTACACAAACATTGCACCACAAAATCTGCCTCGGCGTCATTCCTACATGCGCTTCGCAACGCTTTGGCTGGCCCTAAACCTTAGTGGTAAGGTCCAACGGTGTGGTACCTTGTAGTTTCATTCGCTTCACCTCACGATCGTACTCGGTTTCCTCTGGTTCGAGCTCGGATTCACTGCCGCTCCCACCGTGATGGGGAAGAACGTGGCGTTGACGTTGCTGCTGAAGATGCTGATGATGATGGTGGTGGTGCTGGTAATGATGTTGCAAGTGGCGCGGAGACTCAGACCGTACCGGAGACGGACGATGGTGGTTGTGATGGTGGTGTTGTGTCGGCAACGATGGGGATAGCGACGATGGACGTGGCGAGTGGCGAAGGGTAGCGCCTTGATGGTGATTTTGGTTGTTGCTGATACTGTTGTTGTTGTTGGTGGCAGAAGCATTTTTGGCAACAACGGCAGCTGGTGTGGCCTTGCTATACTTGTCCATTCCGGAGGGTGGTCGACTGTCGCCATTAGCTTCATCGTCGGATCCATTCGATTCGGCACCGGACAGCGAAGATCTGCGCTCATCGGCCGATGTGCAACTGCTACCGGTTTTCATACTCAAATCGATCGGGTTGTCTTGTTGATTGTGGTGGCTTGATGGGGTTTGCGATTGTCGAACTATCGGGGTCGGTTGCGTTACAGCTACGACGGGAGATCGTGGAGGAGTCATTGTAGCCGGCACCACCTCTTCCGGTTCGGGATCGTCCTTATCGCTTCCTGTCGTGCCATTGCTTGGGCAACGCTGCGATTCAAGCACCTGATCGAGAATGTACCGCTTGGAGAAGGAGTCGGGAGATTTACCATTATCTCGCGCGGGAACGGTGGCAGGATGCATGTTCTGCTCGGTGTTATGATTTGGCGTAAAGCGACTGTTGTTGTTGGCCAGTGGTGAGCTTGGAAGCGTTAGGTGGGTGTCCGCTGGCTTCAGCAGTCCGGCTTGAGGATGAGAGTACAGGGCCGGATGGAACCCGGGAAACATGAGATGTGACGAGGGCAAGAAGCCAGGCGGTGGCATGAGCGGTAACCCTCCGAATGGAAGCGGAAGGAAGAGATCCTTGTTCATCTGTGAGTCGTGCAGTTTGCCCTGCCGTAGCAGCGCATTTCGCCGATCATTGATCTCGTTGGAACTGTCCGAGTTGTGGCTATCGGGCGAGCTGACGGATGGTGATGCCGACGGGTGCTTGCTGTACTCTTCCAGCCCGAGCAGCATCAGCTCCTCCTTGGTGCACGGAGGTCGCGGATACATCCCGTGCGGGTAGCCCCCGTGAAACATTCCCGCATGGATGCCGACTGGTTGCGAGGGTTTCTGGTGGTTTCCTTGCTGCTGGGCGGCCTGCTGCTGCTCCTGCAGCAAACAGTGAATCTTGAACCAGTTCGATCGACGCCCGTATCTCGAACCGCTCTTCGACATTCCTACCATAAGACATTTGCGCAACCGGCACGCCTTGCAGGCGGTTCGATTCTTTTTGTTGATGATGCATTCGCCGTTGTTTTTACACTCCGAGATCGAGGACAAATTGTTGTACGATCGGCCGAAAAATGACTGTAATCAAAGAGAGGAAAGAAAGAGTATAAATAGAGGGACGCGTCAGCGAGGCGATAAACTATTCAAATTTTTATTTGGAATGCGGGAAATGTGTTTTTTGTTTGTTTGTTTTTGGATTTACTTTCGTCGGCATTCGTCAACGAAACTTCGCTCTCCCATGACCGGTATCTGCTGTTCCGACATGCAAAGGAAAGACATTTGGTGGAATTTGGTGCCGAATGATTAACAGCTCTACGCATTCCACATTTTCACAACCACCCACGGGTCTAGCAGAGTCAGTGTAACACTTGCAATTTCGACACGTCAAGTTTCCCCTTCGAAGTTTCACTGGAAAATTTCAATTTACACCTATTAGTAGCCATAACTGATTTAGAGATTCATATTGTTTAGTTTTTTAGTTTAACTTTTATTACACGAAATGTAATGGTAACCTTGACATTAATGCTTTCTTGCAAGATGGCAAGACAAGCTTAAATGGTCAAATTAAAGCTGACCTTGAAAACGATGCACGCAAACACATCAAATGATAGAGCAAATGTGTCGCAACAATAATCGCAATTGAGCAATCTGTAACAAAACGTTCAAAGTACATGAATTTATACCACTATAATCAGCTGTTTATCGGCCCCTAGCCCTAGCATGTATGCGAGCGAGTCGTCTAGCATGATCATTTACCCGCCGCGGACAAGTCTTGTGGAAAATAAGCACTTTGATGATTGTTTTGTGTTCGATTGCTTAATGAAAATTGCAAACAATCTGAAAGACATGCGCTACCGAAACGGTGCACGCAAGATACAGCTCGTGTGTAGAGGCAACAGTGCTGTGTCATCATACACTGTAGGCAGACAACGATGCATCGAAATGTATCTGTTTGACATCTTAACGTTTACACTGTGCTAAAATTAAGGTAAAGTAGGTTCTGGCGCTGATGTAAGCTGCTTGATGGAAGGAGCGCTAACATTTTTGTTTCTGGATGCATTGAAATGAAGCTTAGCGCGAATAAAAGAATTAAACTATGAACACAAACTAGAAGAAGTACAGTTCTTAGCGAGTTCCACGGTCGCTATAAGTACTGGGTAGGACATTGCATATGGAATTGTAGCTGTTTGTAGTCATCGTCTAAGCTTCATGTACTTCATTTAAATATCGATCACGCGAACCACAAATGAATGGTATCTGGTAGTATGGTCATGCCTTGAAATTAGAGCACGACCCGTTATAAGTAATATCAATCCAGCCAGGGAGGTTACCTCAGCTACGGTGACGGTGACGATGAATATTTCGAATGTAATTAGATCCCGTAGCGTGAACGGCGTTAAACAATTCGATTGCATTCACCCCGTGTGCATTTAACAGTGATTGATCTAAGGCCAGCCGAAGCAGGTACGTGAGCGTAAATCATTGTGTGGGAATCACACAGCAGGTACCAACTACTCGCGGGAAGTTTGATTGCTTTTTCAAGCGCGACTCCCATCCGAACGATGATGGCTATTGCTTAATTTAGGCTACGATTGATTTGTAATTTAATTAAAATTTAATTTAAATTTGGTAATTTAATTTAAAAAAAAAATAGAGATCAACCGTTTGCGGGGTCGCCCTCATGCACCGGGATGCGACAATGAAGACCTAGTGCTATCGTTAGTGCAAAGGTATAGAGATGATTGCGTTCTGCCGCGATCTTTAAGCAATTGCCGCAAGGCTATTGAAAAGCTTTGAAATTTATGAAATAGCCCACATCAACCTCGGCAGGGTCCGCGATTTAGGTCCGTTTGTCTGGTTTGACCTTTAGCGTAGGACTCATGAAACCCGTTGTGGTTTCTAACCAACAAGACGCTATTGCTATTGTTCTGAATATTTTACATTGCAGATATTTCCTTGCAGTTCCACGAATATCATAGTTCGTTAAAAGTATAACATCTGTACGTTCTGTCTATTTTACTGTAAATAGAAACAAAAATCTCTTAATAACCGTTCGTATAAGTTTGTCACATTGGCATGGTCTAATGTGAACCACGTTAGGTGAGAACTGTTGAAGGTTACGTTTACTTGTGGGAGCGGTTTGAACGGGCCATAAACCCGTAGGAACAAAACAAATGTGTAGCGTTTGTGTAGTTGATGAACGATTTGCAAAACTTTTCCGATCCATTGGGGGGATGGGAACTAGGCTTCACTTTAAGCCGGGTGACAGACATGGTGTGGGCGTCGTATGGGATGAGCGTCTGGGTTGTGATATTTGTAGATCATAGCCATTGCGGCAACCAGATGTCACTCAACGCCCCGCGGAGTAGTGCTGATTCATCAGCCCTTTTTGAAATCGATGGCAATCCCACAAAACTAAGATATCGGTGTGGACGACGTTGAACAGTTTTGACGATCCTTTGACGTTGCGCGCGCTCGTACCGTACAGTTAAACCAAGCGAGCTAAAAGCCGGTAAGCGGTTTTCTTCCGGCAGCAGTGGGTTTGTGCGGTACTGCACACGGTAGAACACTGCTGGAAGCTGTAGTTCCCACCATTATTGTAAAACATGACCAGATTCTTACCTTGCAACCTTCGCAAGTGAAGGCACCGAAATGAAACCCGGCTGCAGGTTCGCCACAAACTTTGCACTGCTGATTCATCTGGAAAAAAAGATGGAAGAAAGGGAAGAGTCAGAAATTTAGCAATTATTATTTAGAACGATTTTTGTGAGGCACCGAACGAATGTACGAAAAAAAGCATATAAACAGCGCTACACTGGTTGGAAGTTTTTAGCGGTTTTGTAGTCGTCGTTCGTAAAGCTGTTAAACGATCCGACATGTCTTTCGGCAAATGAAAACAGGCGAGAACGAGAATCGTGCGTTTTTTTTGTGGAATAACTTAAACCCAACCGGTAGTAGATACATTTTGTGGGATCTTCTCGTTCACAGAACTGTGAAAATAAAATCAACATTGTAGCTCCCCTACACGCTTCCAGTTAGTTGGCATATTATCCTATGATTTACTGTTTACGAGTTCAGAATTGTGCGCTGGCTCCATTTTTGCACACGGCCCGCAAAGATTGGAATCGTTTAAGCGCTAACGACAACGACGGTGTACTGTACCGGGAAATGGGATGTGTGGTGAAGACCGACCTGTGTGTGCACGGGCAGCTAGGGTGAACTTAATTGCTTTGGACAGCAAGTTGCTGCGAATATACGGAAACTTAATTTTTCCCCAAGCGGTTTTCTTCCGGCAGCAGTGGGTTTGTGCGGTACTGCACACGGTAGAACACTGCTGGAAGCTGTAGTTCCCACCATTATTGTAAAACATGACCAGATTCTTACCTTGCAACCTTCGCAAGTGAAGGCACCGAAATGAAACCCGGCTGCAGGTTCGCCACAAACTTTGCACTGCTGATTCATCTGGTAGAACGATTTTTGTGAGGCACCGAACGAATGTACGAAAAAAAGCATACAAACAGCGCTACAATGGTTGGGAGCGGTTTTGTAGTCGTCGTTCGTAAAGCTGTTAAACGATCCGACATGTCTTTCGGCAAATGAAAACAGGCGAGAACGAGAATCGTCCGTTTTTTGTGGAATAACTTAAACCCAACCGGTAGTAGATACATTTTGTGGGATCTTCTCGTTCACAGAACTGTGAAAATAAAATCAACATTGTAGCTCCGCTACATGCTTCCAGTTAGTTGGCATATTATCCTATGATTTACTGTTTACGAGTTCAGAATTGTGCGCTGGCTCCATTTTTGCACACGGCCCACAAAGATTGGAATCGTTTAAGCGCTAACGACAACGACGGTGTACTGTACCGGGAAATGGGATGTGTGGTGAAGACCGACCTGTGTGTGCATGGGCAGCTAGGGTGAACTTAATTGCTTTGGACAGCAAGTTGCTGCGAATATACGGAAACTTAATTTTTCCCCATTGGAAGAAGGTTATTAAACTCACAACTTGTTCTCTCCGATGTTTCTCTGTAAATAGTGGTGAGATTCAAAATGTGGACTAAACGCTTTAAGTTAAATCCAGTGTAATATTGGAAGGAAAAACAACACCACCAAATGGGCCTGATGTTCTTGGATGATGTTCATGGTAGACTTATTTACAATATGGGCAAAAACGTAAATGGCACGTCTGAACGGATGATCTCTTCAGCATTGAGCACACTTACACCTCAAGCAAGTAGATACTTGAGTTTTACGGCTTTTAACCTTGCGTTGACCTGTTCGACCGCTCGAACATCAATAGTAAGATGGCTGCATTGGCAGTAGTGATGTCGCGTATATCGAAACGTATGCGATGCTCGTCGATTGTGTAACATATGCGCTAAAGGATTATGTAAAGCTGATTGAAGTACATTTGGGTAATTTTACGAATGAACACAATAATCACACATAGTACAAAGCTCTTGCAAGCCAAACCAAGTCTCTCACTCGATAGACTACTGCGTTAGGGATCTCTCCGTTAATTAGTCATCCAAGATTATCAAGACAGGTGTGATATTTCGCCCATCTTATCGCATC
>KZ064066.1:13635-26566 GCA_002091835.1 Anopheles maculatus | reverse complement strand
TTATCCATCACGTGTCACGTGAACTGGTCTGTTTGATTTAGGCTTATGAGGAGGAATATTCTCAACTTGTTACGCCTGACAGTATGCAAAGAAATTATTTCTTGGAAATTTTAATTTGTTGACTCTACAATCTCAAGAGGTCTTGGCTTGCCATTACTAGCTTCTTCAACTTAGTTCCCGAGTTGTCCGGATGCGGTACTCGGTCGAAAATTTGTGTTTTCCAAATAATTTGACGTTTCTGGGCTCGTTTCTGAACTGCAAAATCTAAAAAGTTATCAAATATGTTGTCTCTTCATTTTACCATCACTTGATTAAACTGTAGCTGACTAATCAGTCGTTATCTTTAGCAGTCCCTTTAACCTAACAACTAGTACAACTAGTACTAGTAGTTACTGACTCTGTTATTAGTTGACAAATTACTTCAAGCAGTTTAACAGCAATTGTTAGAAGTTCGTACTGAATGGAACTATTTTAAAAGTATTTTTTCTTAACAAGAAACTCTGAGGCAGTGCTATTCCACAAGGCAAAAGCCACGAACATCCTCAGTGAGGATTCCTCACAGGACGTGCTCGATCAGACAGCCGGTTTGTTTTGCCTTTATTTCTTATAAATGCTATTGAAAAAGTGAGCAAAAGCCTGACCGTTTAATTACAATTTACTACGTGGTTGCTATTTAGAGAAGTTTTCGTGGCGTTTGAAGTCAGATCAATCCCAAACGACGCCCTATCGAACAACTATAACACCTGTTTTCAAATTTCCTTAAAGAGTATATCGATTGCATACCTTCAGGCTCTTATTGCTTCTAGTATCTAGCTTGAAGTATTGTCTGGCACGTTGTCGCATTCTTACGCAAACAAAAAGCAATATTTCTTGAAAATCTCTTGTAATCGAGTACAACAATGTGACACAAGCTTCCCAACAGGACGACACTTGTGCGATGGAAAGAATCGATGGCTTACCCGGCGGTGGTGTTGGAGCTGCCTGTTGATTCGTGTTCGACTTCCCAAACGTAGTCAGGGCCGACGAGCTGACGCCGAACAGCACTATCAACACGGCGAACAGTGCACTTATGCTTCCGCAATGTGTCATTTGCTTAAGTGGACCCATGTCTTGGTTCCTTCTACTCGCGCCACTTCCTCCTATTCAACTTATTCCCACGGATGCACTATCTGCAGCGAAACCAGGAAATGTTATAATTTTACCACCTCCACACACACGCACGCACACACACACACTCACTTCACACACACCGTTGGTTGGCGGACTGTTTGCAGAACTAATGAGTCGCCCTACGGTGTGCCCGCTTACAACGTGACGCTTCCTGACAGCGGGCGACGGCGTTAAACTCCCACAGGTTTGTGATTAGGCCGAGGCGTTGCAAAACAAGTTACCAACGTGTTCCGTCAACGGTAGCGTATTCGGTACGTTCTGCTGTGAAGCACCCTCAAAGCCTGTGGTGTACCGAGCAACACAACACGAGAAAGAAAAGCGAACAATTTTTGCAGTGTTTCTTGCTTCACCGACCCCCATACACTGGCGGGTATGTACGACCAGAGCAGGGACTCCCCACTGTACAACTCGTTTTTGCGACCGAACCGTTGCGAGTGCCGTGACGAAGTGAGCGTACATCCAAGCCGCCCAGTTCCACTAACCCGATGGTGATTTGGTCGCAAGTCGCAGGAAACTCCCGGGTAGGCTCCTAGGGTTGGATGGTTTGCGTGTTTTGGCAACGACTTGGCCACGAACCCGCTCCTCCGATGTTGTTAAAAACAACAACAGCAAAAAACAGGCCACGAGTGAGCAGCCAACAACTCGAAGGACGAATACCGCCGAGGCTTAGATCGATGGAGACCCTCCTAGTGGTCTCGCTTTCGCCAGCTAGATGTTGTGGTAAGACAGCCGACCATCTAGATCCAGACCCTCCGTGGGTAAATCGTCTTACCAACACACACGCACACACACACACACGTGCCGGGAACGTTAAGCTGTGCGAGTGGGACCACAAGATGGCAGCCGCGGTGAGCGCTTCTTGGTTGGTGTATTTATAGTAAACAAATAACGCCGAGCGCTCATCGGCGCGCCGTACTGTAGCGAATTTCTACGACGACGGGTGGCCAGCATAATTATAAATATAATCTCGGCCTTCCTCATCGCGCTGAATCATCGACTGCCCCTTGAGCCCAGCGAAACGCTGCCGTGGAGCACATGGAACGCTGTTTTTTTTTGTTGTGGTTTTGTTTTGAGGCCATTGTGCCTGTGTGTCAGGTAAGGGTTTAGCTAGCCGTACGTGAGAATGCGTTCTGGCTTTATGTTCACGCCAACTTCATGCGTGAAAGGAAAGCGAGTGTGCCTTCTTTATGTATGTGTGTGTAATGTGTGTAATAAAACTAAAGGGTCATATCGCAGGAAGTTTGCTTCATAGAAAGCGCGTTCAAGACACACACATACATAAGGGGGCACCATTTTGGAACAATAAAACTTTTAGTTTCATAGACTTTCCGGCTTCCTGGAACACGATTATAGTGGTGCGGGCTTCGTCCACCGTTCCTCGTCGCTAGGGCTAGGGCATTGTTTGCACAAAGCACCGATTAAGGGTGGCCAGCGCGACAGCGCAAGTGTTACACCGGGAGCGGAAATGTTTCAAATTTGCAAATCAGAAATCCTGAAGAACCTCTAGAACCCCGATACAGGCTGCCACGATCAATCACGGCACGCTTGACATAGACAGTCTCCGGTGTCCCAGAACAAAACTTTTCGGTGACATTTGCAATTCGTGGCCGTCACGACCCTTGCCGGGTGTTTTCTTTGGTTTCGTCTTTTCTTACCTTTTTGGCCCGTTGACCGGAAACCGTCACGGAGCACCAACACCGGCGAATAGCGCCACAAAGCAGTTGAGCGTTCAGGACGGTACCGGGCTCGATAATGACGGACCTGGGAGTGCTTTCCGTGTTGCCGTGTGGCTCAAGTGAAAGATAAGTATCCTTTCACGAATGCTTTTACCTCACGTGTGTGTGTGTGTGTGCGTGGTTGTGTTCATGGGTGTGTGTGTGTGTATAGGTCATCAGAAAGCATCCACACGGCTAATGCTAGTAGAATCACTCACCGTGTCTTTGGCGTGAGTGTGTGTTGGGAGAAGCATATCTTATTAGATTTCAACATGCGAATGTTGCCTGCCGACACCCGACAGTCTGCATCAAAACCAACCAAACCTCGCCAACTCCCATTTCTTGGGCGCACCTCATAGACAAATGGTCATACGCTCATACTCACCTCGCAGGCACTCGAACCTTAAAGGTTAATCTTTGCCCAACCTTACCAGTTGAATGGACAAGCGGCACAGCAGGAAACCGACAGCCACACCAAAAAGGATGAACTCGGACCTGTCGCGGATGGAGATTTATTCCCGCCAGGACGCACCTCCAGTGGCAGCCGAGCAAGCTATTTCAGTACACACTGTTTATGACCCGATTTGTGGACGTTTTACGAGGCACTAGTAGACCCGGGAGTCCGGCCCGTGCTATGATGATATTTTATGACGCTCTACTTGGCTCATAGTTTGCGCACCTAGTTTTGCAATCGCTATCTTTCGATCGGAAACCCATGAATCCATTGCAGGTTTAGGGAGTTTTTGTTGTTTTGTTTATGAGCCTATTAAATTTGTACATGGTTTGAGCGAAGGTCCTGTTACAATAGCCGTAAAGTTGTTCTATCAGATTTTTGTTTTAAGTAAACATTAATGCTGTATAATTTTAAGGAAATTTTCTCCCTCTCTCATTGCTTTGAGAGGTCTCTCATTAACGATCTGTTCAAATATTTAGAATCCGGACACTATAATTAGTCATTTTTTGTCAGGTTCTGCGGAAGCTTATTGCTGGCATTAAAGACAGGTGGCTCATGTTTTGCTTAAAATTATAATACGTGTGATTGACCTTTGAAAATTGACGTTTTGCGTAACGTAAATGATTCAAAATAAACAGAAACCTATTATGCACATTGCATACCTTTAGGCGCAAAATCAAAATTTTGAATTTCGTTCACCGACAAACCAGAGTATTGAGCTGCTTCAAACTAAAGACGCAAATTTGTTGGAGTGCTAGGTAAAAAGGGTACAAAAATAAAACAATACACTGTTTATGTTGGTTGCTATGAATCTTCCCGCGCAAGAACTTGGCGTTACGAACGAAGCAAACAGTAAACTGCAACAATCGATGAACCGAAATCCATTCCGTACGGCAATAAAATCGTCAATCGTGGTAAAGAAACATTGACACGAACGTTTGCCAAAATCGCCACGTGCTGCGCATCGTGTTAGTTTGGCCACGTATCGGTTTCGTTGCACCCCAGCTAGCTCCAGCCGGTCCAACTTCGTAGCAGTATAAATATCAACAAAAATCGACAAAACAACAAAGCACCCGTCGCTTGTTATGAAACTGTTGAAATGGTTGTTGCCCATCTTTACCAATACCAAACAAACGTAGCTTCCCGTCCATCATGTCACTAGATTGACAGTAGAAATAACTTATACGGAACCGACTTGACGGGCCCAGAAGCGCAAATCGATTGTTTATAGGACCTTTGTTGCGCTGATCGCCACACATCTGACCTTCGGTTGGTGTAAGAAAGCTGTAAAAAGGGCGATAAAAGACTGTCTAAATAACGAAACTAACCGCAAAAAGCGCACACCGAGTCAGCGTGCAATTACTGCACCATTTTACTAACCCGAAAAAGTTTTCAACACCAACAATGTTGATGGTGCCTTTGTTTACATTCCTTTCGGTGCTGCTTTATCTAATTACACCATTTATCACAACGTTGGTGGCACGCTGGTACGCGGTGTGCTGAAAACCGATATTTTGGCTTCTTTTGCGCTGTGGGGTTAAGCCCGTAAAAATAGTACACCGGAATAATAAGAATAAGCAAACGAAAAATTCACCAGATAACGCACGTATCTGCAGCACACTTACCTTTGCCGGGTGGTTTTAATTGCCCTCGCTGACCGTGATTGGTGGACTGCTCACACGGAATCAAACACGCCAGGACGGAAACGGAATGGCATAAAAGAGCGAGAGAGAGAGAGACAGAAAGGGAGCACAAAAGAGCAAGAGCGATAGAAAGGTCACGCTACATTCAAATTAAAATGGCTTCTTCTAACGATAGTGCCGGACAAAGCTGGTGATAATGATTACCGGGCGGCACACGAAGACCTTATGCACACGATTGATGGAGACGCCTGGTTACCCACCGCAACAGTACCTAGTGCCCACAATCAACAGTGTTTGCCGTGAAGATGCTCCTGCGGTGAGGCCATCGAAAATGCAACGACAGCCGTGTCCTTTAACTGGGTAATTCCTTAACAGTGAATTTAAAACTAGAAAACCCATCACGAAGGCAACATTACACAGTGGACAAACAATACCTGTTGGTGTAATATGGTTGCGCGTGAATATTTAATGCTTCTTTGTCGCTTTGTTTCAGCATCTAGAACTCGCTCTCTCTCTCTCCTGACATTCAATCAATCCGAATCGGTATCTGCATTGATTGGAAATTTCCTTTCTGCACTGCACACGCCACACGCTAACTTATTAATCATTAATCCTATCAGCATCGTAGCGCAGTTCGTTCTGCTCCACTGCTCATTCAAATCCTTAGTTCAACAAGCCTCAACCTTGCCCTTTTTGGCGTGCCCTGACATTTGTGGAACTCGCCACTGTCTTTAGTTTTTAATTACATTCCACCGTGACCCTATTGTTTTTTGTACATCGAAAAAACATATCTCATCCTGTCGTCGAGCATTAACAAATTGCACTTTCACCAGCTCCATGTTGTGGTTGACCTAAATTCGCTTTAATCGCGATACCTTGCCATGGTTTGTGCAAATGCTTCCGTGATTTCCGACCCCATTTGACCTATTTTTTCCCCCTTTCGATGCGATTGCGCGATCAGAAACGCAAGAAAATTGCTTGCAAATTGTGCCACAAAGGACACCAGATTGACCAGTGTGGTAGAAGCGTTACGCCGGCTGTTGTCGTGCATTGGTTTTTAAAAGCTTCATAAATACTTTACACTTTACAACCTTCGTTTTTTTTTACTAACTCTCCGATACAAGCGTCCATTTCCCGTTTGTCCTGACCGTAAAAGCGTTATAAATCAAATCGCACGCACCTCACCACACTTCAGGGCGATTGATTTTCATACAGCTCGAGCTCGAATGTTTATAATTTCAATACCCAACCGCCCCCCCTTTACTGCTTTCATGTAGCGCAACTGCTACTAATGACATCATAAGCACTATATGATTGCCTTCGCTAACGGTTCTGAACCCTCGCAGGTCACGCACCGCCAAACGCGGAACTAAAATAAATGTTGTACCCCAAAAAGCCCGTCTATCTGGCCGTGCCGACTAAGAGCTTCACAAAAATTCGTTCCGCGTTCCTTCACCTTGAACCGGCGGAAGTTGCCGGCGGAACTGCCGACGGATCCCCCATGCAGCGGGGCACGTACTTAATAACGTTAGCCACATTAGTCTAGCACGTCCACGAAAACGGTGACGTCAAACGGTCGGTCTCGTACCGGAAGTGTCTTGCTGGTGCGTTGCTGTTTGGTGATACAAACACTGCTGCTAATGGGTAAAGAAAGCTTAAATAAAATAAAACAAAAACGGACGAACAAATGAGGTTTTCGGTAGGGGCGAGATATCTTGATGGGAAATTAGTGTAATTTACAAATGCAAGCTTCGGTTATTTTGAGCGTTTGTCCCGATTTCGGGTTCGGTTTGGTTTTCGGTTGAACATGGAAAGGCTTTACGAGCCATTTCCTCAACAGTTTATCTTTATTTTGACTGTTGACATTTAAAAGTTATGATGTACCGCTGGAAGGCTACATGTGGTGAGCTTTTTTGAAAGCTTTTTTATTTAGCCAAGCTTGTACACGGTGCTATAATATTGAGCGACAAAATCGCTACGACCACTTTTTATAGCATGTAGTGCATTTCTTGAAGTTCAAGATTGATGTGAGCTTCATTTAATTGTTTTTTACACGAAAGTAGTTGTTTCTTAATAAGAAAAAAGGTTTATTACAGATAATACTATAGGACCAAATAAGAAGAGCAGTTGTAAAGCAAACACCTTCAAATAGATAACACAGTGTAGTAGCTCAGAACGATAACTAACGATTTAACAGAGGAAAAGGCATCTAATATTAGCTAATAAATCCAACAACTTAACTCAAAAAAATAACTAGAATTAGTACCAAGAAAGCTCAATTCTAACCTAATCATTTTAACTAATATTTGCTACCCTTTATCCTGAAGGTCTACTTAACTGTTCATCACTTTCTGTATCACGTTTCGACAGTTGAAGGATTGAAATTGACGACTTGTTCGTTCTTTGAGTTATTTCTCTGAATTGATAATGGATGTTGTATTCTATTCTATCGACCGATGCTTTATCTTGGCTTTAACTTAGATCCAAGTGTCAGAGCAGCCGTCTAATAACAAAAACATAGCCTGAGCAAGATGGTACTTAGGTATCACTTAGTATGAGTCGTAAACAGCGCTTGTAAAAAATATCTTTGCTGTATTTGCTGTGTCTGAGACTCATAAGTATCAAAGTTCTATCGGAGGATCTTATCCAATTATTCTGCAGCCAGTAAGACGAAGTAACGACTGTCAAGGTTCCATCCAAAGTAAGTCTAAAACATGCTTTAACGTTAAACCGAAATACTTACTCAACAATAGATCTCCACGTACGATCAAAATCGATCACTCTTTCTTTCAACACCACCACGAAAGATCACACTAACACGATCGATCAAAAAACAACGGCAACAGTCCGCTACAGAGGCCGCACATATTGCTTTATTATCAGTTTAATTATGTACTATCTTGCACCGCCTACATGCTCCATTCATCATCCGACCGGTTGCCGTCTGCGAAACGCTTTGTTTCGCATTAGTGTGTGTGTGTGTGTCTCTGCGTGTCTTTGCTTACCACACAGACAATGGTTGTAACGATTTTACTGAAGCGTATATATATAGGTAAAAAAACACGTGCTAGTCGGTAACTAGTTCTGTCGTTATGTCGTACGCGCGTCGTATTGCAGTGGTGTGCAGTGTTGGTGTATTGCTGTATTGCTGTTCATTACATTCGTTTGCTTCGGATTGTATGTCAAAAGTGTGGTTGCTGTTCGAGTAAACCGTAACCTCAATCACCGGCCCAAACGGACAGTAAACTAGATACACAAATGATTCTATCAACTTTAATCGCCATTCTTTAGAGCGCCATCCGTAGTGGTTTAGCCGTAGTACGCATCCCGTAAAGCAGAACCCGTAATCAGCACGGCAGCACTGGTAAGCATGAGTGTAATCACCTTCAGGGCACTGGGGCGATCGGAAGTTATACGTGGTTCGTCAGGCATCGTCATGTCCCGACAGTATCGCCCAAGCAATGCGAGCAAGCACGATGGAAATCGATCCTACTTTTGCCACTAGGTCTAACGCACTTCTGCCGCTCAACGTCCGGGGAGTAGTCAAACTTACACTGACAAGCCGAATTGCGACATTCGACATTGTCCTGGTCGTCGTCCACGAAGCACTCGCTCGTTTTGGAGCACCGTGAATCGAGAGCTGAAAATGCACCAAAAACCCATTAGAGCGCGTGTGACACTCGTTAGCCGTTCGTTAGCTTCCCCTACCTATCTTCACGTTGCACTTGCCATCCTTGAAGTGATGCTCTTGTTCGTTGCACTGACATTTATCCTCGATGCATTGGCCCAGCTCGCCCAGCAACGGTTGACACTGCTCGTCCACGCTACACTCTTCCCCGTACTCTTCCGCCTCCTTCAGACACCGGTTGTTCGATGCCTGGTACAAGTGGCCCTTCCGGCAGTTGCACTGTTTTGGTTCGTTTGGATCAACACTCTCGCTGTCGGACGCGTTTGGCGATTCGCAAACGGCCTCCTCGAAAGCACAATCCGTTGCCGTCGCACACTCGGCACTCTTGCCCGCCTTGCAGCGCTCGTCTATAAAGTAGTAGTTGGTCTTGCAGACACACGTCTTCTCATTCGAGCAGCGGGAGTTTGCTAGCGTACAATCGGTGTCCTGCTCGCAGTATCCTTCGTAGCCCTCCTTCTCGATGCACAGCTCCGTTGCGTCGTCGTACCGGGAGTACGGGTAGCAGGTGCATCGTTTCGGTGACACGGTCGGACAGTAGGCCGCACCGTACGGTGAACACTGGCTCTGCTGCGTACAGGATGTGTTGATGCCCAGGGCAGCTACAAGAAGAATCACATAAAAGAAAACAGACTTTTGGAAGGACGTGGTGCGTGGTGCGACTTACGTTTTAGGCACATCCGCATATTGTTATCGTAGAACTGATCATTCCGACAGGTGCAGCGATTGTTGCGGAACACTGTATCGCTCTCGCAGTACTGCACGTCGTGCACGTATTCACCCAGCTCGGCCATACATCGGCCCTCCTTGTTGTAATACCCATCCTGACAGTGGCACTGCCCCATCCGGCACACCGAGTAAGGCACTTCCGGACATTCGACGCCCTCATCGACGCACGGATCTCCAACTGGAAGTATCGGATATCGTTAAAACACTTGATGGACGATCTCCCTCCCGACATACATACATTTGCGACACTTTTCACAATCCTTCGCCGACCGTTTGGTGTTGATCTGTACCCGTTTTCCGCTGTCCGTGTTCGTTTCGGCATCGCGCGTCTCTGGTGCGTTTGCGGTCGCTTTCGCCGGTGACCCTTCCGCGTTGGCCGGCTCAGGCTCCACTGCTTCCGCCGACGTTTGTATGGCCACATCCCGGAAGGATTTGGTTTGTGCTGCCGCATCGGTGCAGTGCTGGTTCACGCACCGCAAGTTCTCTCCGTCACAGTCCTGATGCACAATACATTCTTCACCATCTGTAAGCACAAATTGTTTCGTTTATTAAACTGCTTGAATGGAGTGCTGCAAGTAAGCCCCTAGAAGTATGCAAAATCTTGTTGTAATGCACCACTTACATGCTAAAATCGTTTTTAGAAATACTAATTGCATACTTTAAGGCGTTCTACCAATCATCCTCCATAGGAAGCTTGAAGGAAGGAATTATTCTTCGGTTTTGAGTACAACCCAATTGTACTGCACTTTACTCCACTCGTGGTTTGACCAAGTTACGGCTTTCCACGTCAATTGATTTCCAATTACACCCTAACCTACTTGTAGCTGTAATTTGCTCAGTAAACGCTACACAGACCTTCCCGCATTAGAATTCCAATAAATCGATCAGCATAGCCGCATGGCCCGGTTTCTACAAACCTAATCCCTATCTGTTGTTTCATCGTTCGAAATAGGATTCGAGCTTTGAAACGGTTTAGTGGTCAACGGAAACTGATTCTGTGTGTCTAAAACAGAGCAACCAACCGAATGTGGGCAAAACTTACTTGTCACACGCCGCCGGCAGACGTTGCTGCTACGCCGATAGAACCCGTCGGCACACTCGCACGAGCCCCGGTGACACACGACCGACTCCCGGTTGTGGCTGAAGAAGCAATCGATATCGTCGCTGCACGGTTGGCCAAGATCCACCAGCTTCCGGCAGCGGCCGCGTACGTACGTGTAGTCGCTGTCACAGGTGCAAACGCCGGCCTCGCACTTGGCACCGGTGAGCATATGAGAGCACTGGACCGCCTCCTGACACGCTACGCCATACGCGGACTCGGGCAGGCAGCGTGTGACATCGGTCGAGAAGACATAACCGGCCGGGCACTGGCAGTACCCAAATATCGAGCAGTGTGCGTTCTCTGCCTTACACTCACTGCTGTCCTCGCATGGCCATATGATGCTACGTGAGCCTGCAGGGAGAGAGACGGAACAGAAGGGAGAAAACCCGGTTTACAAACAACGTCGGTCAATGTCTGGAAACAGGGAAAAGGATATGAATGTTGTGTTTGCGTTTGAAGCAATGTGTCCCAGCAAGAACTGGGCTGGATGATCACCAACGGAGCACTCTTGTTCGATGCTATGTGCGGTTTCGTGCTAAACATTTTACAATTTCTAAAGCGTCTTGTTGCGGGTGCCCCCAAATGTCTGCAATACTTCCTACCAGAACTCACTATACACAAAACACATACACACACACAGATACGCGTTTCCCTTGAGAGAGCACGGGGTACGAATTTCAAGGCTACAAAGGAAGGACGTAGCCTTTTTATGAGCTCTCGTCACGAAAGCTAACCCCCGAATGTACGCTACACGAAACCTTTGAGCGCCTAACCTATCACATTAGCGCCAAGTGATGTTACGCTGGGTCCTACCTTTGGGCGCTCTGTAATAGCTTCGTTCGGCAGGTTTTTTAAAACACAAAAACTGTTCTTCAAAGCGGAAAAGTGTGTAATATAATTTTGCTCTCAGAAAATAAGGTCACAGTTGCAATTTGGCGCACCGAACAAAACCGAAACAGTGGTAAGAAAATGAAGCGAAAATTGTTTCGCAAATTGCCCATCCGCTCGCGGTAACTAGCTGTGTCATTAAATCACCCATTCATACAAGCGTCCCGAGTGTCGGGAACGACTCATTCACGAGCTCGCATCGCAAGTCAATAGTTCATCGATGGTCATTTGCGCATATGGTGCAGTGATAAGATATCGGTTGGTCATACGGAACACTCGCGTAATCACTAGATTCGAGACATCCGAGGAAAGCTTATCACGCCCACTGTTTACAGAGTCTTCATCCTGGACTACCGGTATTATACAGCTCGTTTCACTTCTTCCAATGTCCACCATTACCTTGCACTGTAAGCAATACAACTAACACCACTCCGAAGCGCGTCATTCTTATTGCACAACTCTTTGCTAAGGTTCGGGAGAGCACACTCGCTACTGAACCATTCCCGCACAACAGCTAATCGTACACTGATCGCATCTGATTGCTCCCGCACTGACAATATCTAAGCCACCCCAAATTCCACTTATCAGTCATCCACGTTCCCAGCAGCAACACCTGCTCTCATCACCCTAATCTTCGCGCATTGTGCCCGTTCACACCTTGTTATCACAGTGTTATCGGTGGTGCATTAATCACTTTTACCGATCACTGACTGGCTGTTCGTTAGTTGTGAACAAGCTCGAAACAGCAACACTTAATGAGCTGTTGATACGCCCAACACTTACGCACGGTAACATCTTCGTAGCTTTGCTCCTGGAAGCAAATGACCAACGGATGGGCGACGCACCGATGCCAGCAGATCAGCAAAACCACCGTCACCGACTGTGGCCACATCTCGAGCGTGTTTGCAGCACACGGCAGTGCCTTCACCAATGCTGCAAATCGCCAATTATTACCAAGCACCGACCGGACTCGCCGTAGCGGTCCGTAGCGTCCGTACGCTTGGCTCGATGTGCGGTCATGTTTGAGACGCTACTGACCCAAGAAAACATCTGGCCCTCGGCCGACCCAAGGTGAAGCACGGGTTTTTCCCCACCCGAAACTCGTCAAAAGGACCCGTTTTTGAAGCCACCGGTTTGACAAGGCCGTGCCGCCTTCGCCTTTGCCTGGGATATGGTACTGCCATGATCGGTGGCGCGCCGTGATGTTGGCAATAATTATTCCGCCGCAACGACGGACGACTGTGGACGAAAATGTGGCAATGCTAGTGCAATAAAATTCCAATTGACCTCAGGCACAAAAGCTGTATCGGGTGCAGGGCCATTTTGCGAAAAAAAACAATACAAACACGGTACTCAGGTAAAAACCGCAACCGCATAGTACTTGGTTCGAGCAGTTGCATACCTTTAGGCGTACAGTGTGCAGAGAAAAAAATACGAAGGTTTTCTAATAGGGCGCAAACAAAACACATCAATTTCCGCGTGTTTTTGTGCATGTGTGTGTGTGTGTGTGTGTGTGTGTGTGTGTGTGTGTGTGCTGTGTTTTTC
>LULA01015873.1:0-26570 GCA_002091835.1 Anopheles maculatus | reverse complement strand
TGTACCAACAAGCCAAGAACAATCTGAGAACAATCCGAACGGTTTCCATACATTCTCTCTCTCTAATTGTCGGTAGGGTACTCAGCAGTTTGTCCGCGTATTTTAGCGCCTGCCTTGCACGTTCGCGTTCCTCTTCGTCCTTCTTACATTTCGGGCATACAAAATTTTTCGGAGCGGTTAGATCCCTAAACAGGTAATATGTAACCATCGGTCACATACTACACAGCCCACCATTTTTGACTTTTCATCTAAGTGACCGTTAGGATTTTTTGTATACTCCATTTGTACCCACCTTATAGTTTACTCGCGATGCAGGTCTCTGCTATCGATGCTTCTTACGGGCTGCCGCTGCGTTTTTGCCTGATAAAAATGTTCACCGCTTCTGGTCACTTTTCTTCAACGGCTGGTAGGGGCTGCTGCTTGCTGCTGTCCACTGCTTCCGTTGTCACTCTTCGTCGCGCGCGGCGGATAGTACTTGTTGTGGCAGATACATTGCACCGACAAATTTTGACAGATGAGCGTCAACGGACCGATGACCCAACCCGGGAACGTCATCGAACCGATGAACCTACCCGAGAACACCATCGGACCGATGAGAACAAAAGGAGAGCGAGATTGGGCGGAGCAGGGCAGAAACGTGCGAGCTACCGCCAAACGAGGACCAATTTTTGAACGCCCGATCGTGAATTGTGCTAAATAAAAAATTTCAAATAAAAAACTACACACAACTAATTTCACGCGTTGCAAAAAGTTTTCAAAAGTATGTACAAATTTTCAAAAATTGCATACAAAGGTGGAGTTCGACGTGTCCGTTTGTGTGCGCCAAAACATTAAGAACGATTCGACGTGTCCGTTTGTGTGCGCCAAAACATTAAGAACGATTCGACGTGTCCGTTTATGTGCGCCAGAACATTAAGAACGAGTCTGAACGCGTCCGTGTTGTGTCCGTCAGTACTGTTTCGGTGTTTAAGCGTGTCCATATTGTGTCCGTCAGGACCGTTTCAGTGTTTGAGCGCGTCCGTATTGTGTCCGTCAGTACTGTTTCGGTGTTTGAGCGTGTCCGTATTGTGTGCGCCAGAACATTAAGAACGAGTCTGAACGCGTCCGTATTGTGTCCGTCAGAGCTGTTTCGGTGTTTGAGCGTGTCCGTATTGTGCCGTCAGGACTGTTTCGGTGTTTGAGCGTGTCCGTATCGTGCCGTCAGGACTGTTTCGGTGTTTGAGCGTGTCTTGTATTGTGTACGCCAGAACATTAGGAAGGAGTCTGAACGCGTCCGTATTGTGTCCGTCAGAGCTGTTCGGTGTTTCAGCGTGTCCGTGTTGTGCGCGTCAGAACAACAAGAAACGAGTTTGAGCGCGTCCGTGTTGTATCCGTCAGAATTGTTTCGTTTTGAGCGTGTTGAGTTGTTTGCGGTTAGAACAAGGATTTCGGAGAATTCGGTTTCGATTCGTCTGTGTAAGTGTACGCCCAGAACAACAAGAAACGAGTTTGAGCGCGTCCGTGTTGTGTCCGTCAGAATTGTTTCGTTTTGAGCGTGTTGAGTTGTTCGCGGTTAGAACAAGGATTTCGGAGAATTCGGTCTCGATTCGTCTGTGTAAGTGTACGCCCAGAACAACAAGAAACGAGTTTGAGCGCGTCCGTATTGTGTCCGTCAGAGCTGTTTCGGTTTGAGCGTGTTGAGTTGTTCGCGGTTAGAACAAGGATTTCGGAGAATTCGGTTTCGATTCGTCTGTGTAAGCGTACGCCCAGATCAACAGGAAACGAGTTTGAGCGCGCCCGTATTGTGTCCGTCAGAGCTGTATCGGTTTGCGCGTGTTGAGTTGCTCGCGGTAGAACAAGGTTTCGACGAATTCGGGTTTGAGCGTGACCGTACTGTGCGCGTCGAAGGAGAGCTGTTTCAGTGTTTGAGCGTGCCGGGTTTGTTCGTGGTAGAATAAGTTTTCGGATAACTCGGTTTAGACGTGTCCCTGATAACGCGTGTCGGAATAACGAATTTGAGCGTATCGAATTGTGCGCGTCCGGCGAAAGCTATTTGAGTGAGTGGAAAGATAGTGCGCGTCAGAGCAAGGATAAAAGCGAAGTCGGTTTAAGCTTGTATTGTGCGCGTCGGAACAAAGAGTGCTTTGGAACAACCCAGTTTGAACGTGATCGTGTTTGTGCGCGTCAGAACGAATATTTTTCTAGGAACTCTGTTTGAACGTGACTAAGCAAAACACCTATACGATGCCGAGAACAAGGAGATCTACGGTACGTCGTCAGGAGTCTATTGATGAAATAGATTTCCATACAAAGGTTGTAGAGAGACAGGCGTCTCTTGATAAAACCTTAGAGGAACTTAAGCTCCAGCATGCAAAGGAGTTAGATCTGCAGAGACAAATCTTCGAAATGAAATTACAACACGAAAAGGAAATGCAGCTTTGCCAACAACAATTCAAGGAAGATTTGGAGAAAGCACGACAAGATTCGATTGAAGCCCCTACATCTACACCAAAAGAGATGATCGAAGGTAAGATTGCAGTTTTATCACAATCGCAATTGGCGGCACGTAATGTGGTCAAAGCCGCTTTACCTAAATTTCAAGGTTTACCAGAACAATGGCCACTTTTCTACAGCAGCTATGTTAACACCACAGAAGCTTGCGGATTTTCAAACCTTGAGAATTTGACACGATTGTTGCAATGCCTCGAAGGAGAAGCGCTTGAGGCGGTACGAGGAAGACTGATCTTACCCGAGGCGGTTCCAGGAGTAATGAAAGATCTTAAAGAATTGTACGGCCAACCAGGGAAGATCTTAAAATCACTTCTCCACCAAGTACGTGCAGTAGAATCCCCTTCGCAGCAGAACATGAAATCATTTATTACCTTCGGCATGAAGGTAAAACAGCTGAGCGAACATATAACAGCTAGTGGACTCAAAGAACATGCCGACAATCCTCTATTGGTGGAGGAATTGGTAGTAAAGCTTCCCGTAATCAATCAACGTGAGTGGGTGCGATTCAAGAGAGGAAAATCGGGTCCGATGTTAATTATGCTTTCCAGCTACCTGGAAGAACTTGTGGAAGAATACGGAGAAGTAATAGGTTTCAAACCAACAGTGCAGACGGATAAAGCTCATTCGTCCAAGAAACGAGTATTTGTGCAAGTACACAACACAACCCAGAGTGGCGGCTGGAAGTGTTGGGTATGCGACAAACCCGGACATGTGTTAAAGAATTGCATACGTTTCAAGAAAATGAGTTTGGCAGAGAAACTGAAAGTAAAGGAACGCCTCAATCTATGTGAATGTTGTTTAAGGCAAGGCTGTACTGAAAAGTGTGCTTCATCGCGACGCTGTAATGTAGCTGGTTGTTTGGAGTCTCATCACCCCCTTTTCCACCGAGTTGAGACGGTAGTTCATATTCAGAACGTACGTGAGAGTCGAAAAATTCCTAACGTAATTTTTAGGACAATGCCGATCACCCTTTACAACGGAAATAGACGAGTAGACACCATTGCGTTCGTTGATGAGGGCTCCTCAGCCACCCTCATGGAAGAAAGTTTGGCAAATGAACTGCAAATAAAGGGAGACGTGGAACCTCTTATTATCAGCTGGACAAACGAAATGAATAGACAAGAAGATAATTCAATGAGGTTAACATTATTCGTATCCGCACGTAACTCAGACGAGAAATTAACGTTGTACGATGTGAGAACGGTTTCTAAACTCCAACTACCAGAACAGAAAATTTCTTTTTCAAATTTATCTAAAAAATTCGTTCATCTACGCGACGTACCTGTTGACTACGATGCCGCATTGAGTACCAAAATAATCATTGGACTAAACAACATAGAACTATTCGCACCTATCGATAGTCGTATTGGTCAACAAGGCGAACCAATAGCAGTGAAATCGAAGCTAGGTTGGACGATATATGGGGTTAACACCTGCCTCAAATCACCATGCTCTACTTTTATAAACTTCCATCAGGCAGAAATAAACAACCAACGACTACATGATATTATTCGAAAACAGTACATGATCGAAGAATTAAATACACCAGCATACAATATCCCGGTGTCGTCAGAAGAAAAAAGAGCACGTGAACTTCTAAAACATTCCACCGTCAGAAAGGGAAATCGGTTTGAGACTGGTTTACTGTGGCGAAAGGACGTGCGGGAATTTCCCGACAGTCGATCAATGGTCGAACGCAGAAATCAAACGCTGATGAAAAGGCTGAAAAAGGATGCACAACTCTATGACAGAGTTAAGAACATGGTCGCAGAATACGTGAAAAAAGGTTACGCACACAAAATAACAAAGGCCGAATTGGAGGAATATCCAGTAACCAAGGTGTGGTATCTGCCGATGAGCCTAGTTCAGAACCCGAAGAAACCGTCGAAACTCAGGTTGGTGTGGGATGCCGCTGCTAAGGTTGGTGAGGTGTCCCTGAATTCTGAACTGTTAAAGGGTCCTGATTTGTTGGTGCCGCTCCCGCAAGTACTCTGCAATTTTCGAGAGAAGCCGATAGCCGTGGGAGGAGACATCCAGGAGATGTTTCATCAATTGATGATACGGAATCCGGATAAACAGTGTCAACGTTTTCTCTTCGACGCCGATGAGAAAGGAGCAGCTCAAACTTATGTATTGGACGTTGCGACATTCGGTGCAACATGCTCGCCATGTTCAGCACAATACATAAAAAACCTGAACGCGGCTGAATTCATTGACGAATACCCGGATGCAGTGCGTGCAATACAGAACAACCACTACGTGGATGATTTCTACGACAGCACCGATACCGTCGAACAGGCTGTAACGCTAGCGAAGCAGGTTAAGCTGATTCATTCTCGAGGAGGATTTCACATCAGAAATTGGCTTTCAAATTCTGAGACGTTTCTTCGAGAAATGGAAGGTGCACAAACTCAACAAGCGACACGTGTGTTAACCGACAAAGATGCAGATTACGAACGTGTTTTAGGTGTCGCTTGGCAACCTAAAGAAGATGTGTTTAGCTTCATCCTTGGTCAAAACGAGATGCAGAAGTATGGTGTAAACGATGGAAAACTCCCAACAAAGCGAAAGATTCTCAGCGTGGTTATGTCGCTTTTTGATCCTTTGGGACTTATAACTCCGATTACCGTACAGGGAAAGATGCTTATACAGGATCTTTGGCGAAGTGGCTGTGAATGGGACGAAGAGGTGGATACTGAAACTTATAAAGAATGGTGTCGATGGGTAACACTGTTATATAACGTCAAGACGCTCACCATTCCGAGAAGTTACTTTGGAGCGAATAAGTCAACGGCAGTTTCCAACATACAGCTGCATATATTTTCGGATGCCAGTGAGACCGCATATGGGTGTGTAGCCTATTTACGAGCTGTAGTTCATGGAAAAGTAATGTGTACTCTATCAATGAGCCGGGCGAAGGTTGCTCCTATAAAACAAATATCCATCCCCCGCATGGAACTCATGGCAGCTGTTTTGGGAACGCGGTTGGCACAGGCAATCCGAAATCAACATCGACTAGAAATATCTAAAGTCTACTACTGGACAGATGCCAAGGTCGTTCTCTCGTGGATAAAATCCGATCATCGGAAATATAAACAGTTTGTAGGATTCAGAATCGGCGAAATACTGAGTTCTTCAAATCTTTCGGAATGGCATTGGGTTCCAACAAAATTGAATATAGCCGACATCGTGACGAAACGAGGTAGAGAGATTAACCTTCCAACCAGTAGCGAATGGATACAAGGCCCTACATTCTTGTACAATGATCCTGAAACATGGCCTAAACCAGACATGACACCAGAAAACACCACTGAGGAATTAAGAGTCCATTTTTTGCACCACGACATCAATATGAAAAGCATTTACACGAATCCAGAACGGTTTTCCAAATGGACTGTGTTAGTGAGATCGATTGCTTGCGTTTATAGATACGTCGAAAATTGTCATCGAAAGTCCAAAAACCAACCGATACTTGCATTAAAACCTACAACCAAACAACGTGCAAGGATTCTAGAAACAAGAATATCAGCCACAAGACAACCATTAATGCAAGAAGAATATCAGAAAGCAGAGTATTTTCTATTACGTCAGGCACAGCAAGAAAGTTTTCCCGACGAATACATGATCCTAGTAAAAAATCTAGAACGTCCCAGAAGTCGTTGGATTCATATAGAAAAAACAAGTCCATTGTACAAGCTATCACCAATGTTGGACGAAAACAAGATCATCAGAATGGAAGGTAGAATTGAAAGAGCCGAATTCTTACCCTTTGATCTTCGATTTCCCGTGATACTGCCGAGTAACCATCATATCACCCGACTGATAGTCCAACACTGTCATGAGAAATGTGGACATGGCTATAGACAGACGGTAAAGAACGAACTGAAGCAAATGTACTACATTATCCATGCGGACTCTGTTGTTCGAAAAGTAGCCGCATCGTGCACTTGGTGCAAGGTTCATCGTGGCCGAGTGAATATACCGCGTATGGCGCCTGTTCATGAATTGGAAATTATGTTACATGGGATTTATAGCATAAGCAATAGCATAGGATAATAGTATTAGTGTAATGACGAACGGAAGATCAAATGAATTAAATTACTCTTCGACAAGCACTTGAAAGACTAAGACGTGATTTGCGCACCTCCGAAATTGAGCTATTGAACATGGTCCTTCGAACCGGATATGGAGATTTAGTATTGGCAAATTGGATTTTTATCATCGGAGGTATTCGCGAGCGTCAGAAGCCGTTGGAGTCGGAAGGAATTCTCAGTGCAATTGATTTACCAGTGTCGGTGAGGCTAACGTGCGTGGCTTAGTTGCGTCTGCTCTAATTAGTGCGCGTGTGTGTGGATAAACGTTTGATCGTTTCGTATAGGAGCAACTCATAGCGCTGCAATTGATTTACCAGTGTCCGTGAGGCTAACGTGCGTTGCTTAGTGCTCTAATTAGTGCGCGTATGTGTAGATGAGCGTTTGAACATTTCGTATAAGAGCAACTCATAGCGCAGGAAACGATCGAGGAGCGTAGAAACGAGAATAGATTGATGTTATCGTCCCGAAACCGTTTAGTGTGGTTGTTTTAACGGTTAAATGTGACAGTCGTGTATCACGATCAGGTGAACGACCAAGGTGACGCCACTTGGATCGAGCGTTGAACTTAGCGTTGCGTAGTGTTTCGTTTAAGGTAACTCACGAGAGTAACAAGTTGAGTGCCTCAAGTGCCGCAAGGAATTGCGTGGAGCTCAAGGACAACGAACGACTCACATTTTCTATCAGTGTTAGTGACAGTTGTGCGTACAGAGAACTCATTGAGGTGCAACAAATTTTACGTGAGTACCGATAGCGTCATTTACGCCATTGTTCTGTAAGAAACCGAGAAGTAGAATGGCAACGAAAGAGAAGAGAATCCTGTTGCTAACGCGTACATACAATGATCGATTGAATGCTCTACAAGGATTTGTTAATTTTGTCACGAATTACGATGCATCAGTGCACAGTGTGGAACTGGAGACTCGTTTGCAAGGATTAGAAGAAGCAATACTTATTATGCGAGGAGAATTTGAATGCGGCCATGGAGAAACTCGTAATGCTCGAGAATATACCGGATGAGAGAGTTCAGTCCAGCGACGAAGAAGCTATGGAACGGTGGTATCAAGAAACGACCACCCGAGAGAAAACTGGACGTTATGTAGTTGAACTCCCCAAGCAACCACAGTTCGAAGACGGTTTTGGTGACTCCATGCAAGGAGCCGTAAAAAGGTTTGCAGCATTAGAAAGACGTTTGGCTCGAGACCACAACCTTAAGGAGCAATACAATGAGTTTATGGAAGAATATTTGCGGCTAGGACACATGACTGAAGTGTCAACCATCGGGAAGGAGAATAAGGAGGGAATTTGCTACTATTTACCTCACCACGCGGTGTTGAAGCAAGCGAGCACAACTACAAAATGTCGCGTGGTATTTGATGCTTCGTATAAAACCAGCACGGGAATATCATTAAATGACATTCTCTTGAACGGCCCACTGCTACAAGACGATATAGTATCGATTCTTCTTCGCTTCAGGATGAAAAGAATAGGGGTTGTTGCCGATGTTGAGAAAATGTACCGGCAGGTGCTGGTGTCATCGATGGACAGAAATTTACAACGCATTCTCTGGAGGAGGGAAGGATCGGAAAGCATTTCAATTTTTAGATTGAACACCATCACGTACGGAACTGCCTGCGCTCCGTATTTGGCTATTCGAACCCTGCGGAAAATATTCGAAGACAATGAAGCAACCCACCCAAAGGCTATGCTTTGGTACAACGATTTTTACGTCGACGACCTGCTCAGTGGTGCTGATACTGTAGAGGAAGTTCGTGAGATACAAGGTCAACTGTGTGCGATGCTTGCGGCAGCTGGTTTTAAACTACGGAAATGGGCTTCGAATGCTCCAAATGCTTTGAAGAATGTTGTAAGAGAAGACCAAGCCATGAGCGATGAGGTGAACATCGAGGGAGCAGGAATTGGCACGTTGGGACTGGTGTGGAAGCCAAACCTCGATGTGTTCAGCATACGTGTCCCTACTATAGATGCATCTAAACCAATCACGAAACGAAACGTATTGAGTAACTTAGCAAAGATGTATGATCCTCTTGGATTTCTAGATCCCATCAAGATGAAAGGCAAGTTACTGATGCAAACACTGTGGACACTGAAGGATCCTAATGGGCGAATATGGTCGTGGGATGCAGCATTGCCAGAGACGTTCCAGTCGGAATACAGAGCACTCGTCAGAAATTTGAACCTCTTGGAAGGAATTTGTATTCCACGGCATCCTAAATTGAGCTCCAATTGGCAGTACCACATTTTTTGTGACGCGTCCGAGCGCGGATATGGAGCGTGTGTTTACATTCGTAGCAGTTCGGCGACGGAAGGAGTTAACATCAGCTTACTCATATCCAAATCGAAAGTAGCACCGTTATCGAAAAAACTGACGATTGCGAGGTTGGAGTTGTGCGGTGCACTATTGGCGAGTCGACTGTATCAGTTCGTGCGGAGGGCACAGCTTCAAGATGCCCCGTGTTTCATCTGGACGGATTCGATGACGGTATGGCACTGGATAAATGGCTCTCCCCATGCTTGGAAGACGTTTGTAGCCAATCGAGTTGCTAAAATCCAGACTCTGACAACCCATTGCATTTGGCGACATGTCCCAGGATTACAGAATCCAGCTGACCTCGTGTCACGAGGTTGTGATCCAGAAGATTTCTGCAAGAACGCGCTTTGGTGGTCGGGGCCAGAATGGTTGACACGAGACGAAGCAAATTGGCCGGATCCACCTGAGAAGGGACCTTCCCCAGCGGTAGTGTCAGCAGCGATTGAAGAGGAACAAACATCGTATCAAGCATCAGTTCAATCGTCGAGAAAGAGAGATACATTCAGTGAGCAGCTGTTCAATCGCGCATCGTCATACACCAAGTTATGTCGAGTCGTAGCATATTGTATGAGATTTGTGAAGGTGACGGAATCGAGAGGAAGACCACATTCGACAAGTTTAACTACAGAGGAAATTTTGGATGCTGAAATTCGCATAAGCCGGCTAGCTCAGCGAGAGGAGTTTGCGGAAGAAATAAAGGTGTTGCGGAAAGGTGGTCGAGTAGCTGGAAATTCTCCGTTATCAACGCTTGCTACGTATGTGGACGATCGTGGATTAGTACGAGTAAAAGGAAGGCTGGGTAATTCATCCTTGAGTGACTGGGCAAAGAATCCAATAGTAATCCCGAAGACGCATCGATTGGCAGAACTGTTAGTTCAACATTATCATCGCAGGTTACTTCATGCAGCACCGCAGTTAACAGCCATCGCACTTCGACAACGTTTTTGGGTACTTGGCGCGAGAACGACGATAAAGAGGTTGTGTCGTCAATGCGTGACATGTTTTAAGGCCAAGCCGACGAGTGTTGTTCAACCAATGGCGCAGTTACCTGCTGAAAGGGTCATGAAGGCCAGACCATTCTCAATTTCTGGCGTGGATTATTGTGGACCAGTCTTCATTAAGGGTACTCATCGGAAGGCAGTACCATCTAAGGCCTTCATTGCGGTTTTCGTCTGTTTTGTTACCAAGGCCATTCATCTAGAGTTGGTCTCGAACCTCAGCACGGAAGCATTTTTGGCGGCTCTGAGGAGATTCACTGCGAGGAGAGGACTAGTGTCAGAAGTGCATTCTGACAACGGGACCAATTTTAAGGGTGCTGCAAATGAGTTGAATGCATTATATAAACTGTTACACTCTTCTCAATTCCAGCAATCGGTCCAAGAGTGGAGCAGCTCCAGTCGTGTTACATGGCGATTTATTCCCCCTCGAGCTCCGCATTTCGGTGGATTATGGGAAGCTGCTGTACGATCCATGAAGCTTCACCTACGACGCGTAACAGGAGACACACCGTTGACGTACGAAGACATGACGACCTTGCTGGCTGAAATAGAAGGATGCTTGAATTCACGCCCGATCACTCCGTTGTCCGATGATCCTGCGGATTTGGAAGCGCTAACCCCCGGGCACTTCTTAACTGGTTCTAACATGCAGCAACTACCAGATCGCGACGTGAAAGATATTCCTGAAAATCGGTTGAATCATTGGAGAGCAACGCAGCAACGCGCTCAACATTTTTGGGATCGATGGCATAGGGAATATTTGCAACAATTGAATGCGAGAACCAAGTGGAACGGCAATGCTACGGAGATTAAACCGGGAATGATGGTAATAATTCGCGAAGATAACGTTGCGCCATCGAAATGGCCGTTAGCAAGAGTAAAGGAAGTTCATCCAGGGAAAGATAGTGTAGTACGAGTAGTAACATTACGAACGGCTCATTCAGATGATGTGAAAAGACCTGTTACAAAAATATGTATATTACCAATAGAAGCAGGCAAGCATGAACTCGATACCAATAGCAAGTAACAGAAGCGTACCAGAAGATACGTACAGTAATGCGTGAGGTGATATGTCGATCACAAGGAAAATAGGATAGTTGAAGTTACATGAACTATGAATTGCATGAACGAATAAGAACTTATGAACTATACGTAGATAAAAATAGGAATTTTTATGGTGGTCGGGATGTTCATGAATTGGAAATTATGTTACATGGGATTTATAGCATAAGCAATAGCATAGGATAATAGTATTAGTGTAATGACGAACGGAAGATCAAATGAATTAAATTACTCTTCGACAAGCACTTGAAAGACTAAGACGTGATTTGCGCACCGATCAGTAGATCTATTTTCTCCGGTTGGTTGAACCCTGGGTCTGCTAGCGGCAAATGTTCTGGAATTTTCCAACCTTCTACATTTATGTACTGCGCGGGAAATCTCGCCGTGACCTTCGGCAACACTAAACATTCCAAATACGTCGCATACGAAGAAATTCGGGATTTTACGCCAACTGACACCAGAGTTTCTACGTTGAACACTGACGCTCCAACACCAGAAAGCGGTCTATGTACACGCCTTTTCTTCAGCCTTAATTGTTGCGCAGCTGCTTCTGATATGAAATTGCATTGCGATCCTTGGTCGAGGAGAGCTCTAACAGGAACATCCGCACCCCAGGAGTTACTGATCAAAACCTGGACCGTAGACAGCCACACCATACTCCTCTTAGCATCACTTCGCATCATGGCATTGATCATCGATTCCTTCAGCTTGTTCGATGACGGTCCTCCTTCTTGAAGGCTCACATTACTACTATAGCCAGATTGTTCCGTTGGTCTTCGACACATAAGGGTGTTATGTCGTCCCTTGCAACCCTTGCACCTTGCACTGCTTCTGCAAAACCGTACACGATGGTTTCCCTTCAAGCAATTGAAGCAGAAGTGGTCCTTCGAACCGGATTGAACAGCGCCGTTACCAATTCAGCGACTGAAGCCCAATCTTCAACCGTTCAGCTTCACTGGAATAGACTATCTGGGACCTTATGATGTGACGATCGGACGTAGAACCGAAAAACGTTGGATTGTGCTATTTACGTGTCTAGTGGTACGTGCAGTACACCTGGAAATAGCATACGGACTCACAACCCAATCTTGTTTGATGGCAATTCATAGATTTGTCAGTCGAAGGGGATGGCCAGTCGAGTTTATATCAGATAACGGTACAAATTTCCAAGGAGCCAGCAAGGAAATTACACAACAGCTGATACAAATCGAGGAAGAGTGCGCGGATAATACCACTAGCGCAAGAACCAAGTGGACGTTCAACCCTCCGGCGGCACCCCATATGGGTGGGGTTTGGGAACGTCTCGTGCGCTCAACCAAAGAGGCGATGGCAGCTTTAGACGACGGACGGCGGTTAACTGACGAAATCCTGCAAACAGTTGTGGTGGAAGCGGAGGACATTATCAACTCTAGGCCGCTTACCGCTGTAGCACATCAAAGTGGAGATGCTGAAACCCTCACACCAAACCATTTTCTAAGGGGTCCTTCAATCAACAAAAGCCGAATCATGCCCTCCACCGATGTCAAAGGGGCACTTCGTGACTCGTTCCTGCGTTCGCAACAATTGACCAATGAACTGTGGTCTCGCTGGGTGAAAGAATATCTACCGACCATAAACCAACGTACAAAATGGTACGGAGAAACAAAACCTCTGGCTACCGGCGACCTGGTGTACGTCGTAGACGGGAAGAACCGGAAAAGTTGGGTACGTGGAGTAGTCGAAGAACCAATAACAGCAGCAGATGGTCGAGTTCGTCAAGTATGGGTGCGAACCAACAACGGGCGATTCAGGCGAGCTTGTGCAAAATTGGCGGTGCTGGAGATCTAAAATGGTAACACCAGTCACGATTCCCGACTGGGTTACGGGCCGGGGAATGTTGTGGCAGATACATTGCACCGACAAATTTTGACAGATGAGCGTCAACGGACCGATGACCCAACCCGGGAACGTCATCGAACCGATGAACCTACCCGAGAACACCATCGGACCGATGAGAACAAAAGGAGAGCGAGATTGGGCGGAGCAGGGCAGAAACGTGCGAGCTACCGCCAAACGAGGACCAATTTTTGAACGCCCGATCGTGAATTGTGCTAAATAAAAAATTTCAAATAAAAAACTACACACAACTAATTTCACGCGTTGCAAAAAGTTTTCAAAAGTATGTACAGTACTGATGGGTTGCTGCTGCTCACTTGTTGAGGTTTCTGCAACGTCTTCATTTTTGTCGTCGTATACAGCTGTTACACACCACTCACTTCACTTCACTTCACTGTTTCCGCCGCTGTTTTTCGTTGTGCGCGGCTGTTGGGGCCGCACGAATGCTGCTGGTCACTTCTCTTCAATGGCTGGTGGGGGCTGCTGCTTGGTTGTTGCTGCTCACTTGTTGAAGCTTCTGCAACGTTTTCACTTTTTGTCGTCGCACACAGCTGTTTATACACTCACTGACGCTTCACTTCACTGTTTCCGCCGCTGTTTTCCGTCGTGCGAGGTTGGTGGGGTTTCACGAATGGTGCTGTTATTTCGGTGTTTGGTTGCCACCTTTGCGATCTCCTAGTGCCGGTGCAGTTGATGTTACGGGGTCGTCGGTCTTCTGGTGCCGGTGCTGCCGTTCTTACGGTGCCGTCGGTATTCTGGTGCCGTCGTTGCGGTTTTCTGGTGCCGGTGCGGCCGTTCTTACGGGGCTGTCGGTCCTGGTGGGTGGATTCACCTAATCGAGTAGAACTTAGCGCTATCAAGACGTGTCGGAGGGAGAGTTGATGTTCCTCTCTGGAGCCACCATTTGTTGCGCGTGTAAAGCTTACCTCGCGGCGCGATTCTTCAGACAGGCGCACGTCACGCCGACTGAAGAGCAATAATACTCCGACTCGTTTCGTAGGTGAATGCCGTCTTTATTTCAGATTATATCCAAATTTTTACCTAATTATTGCTGATCATTTCTGATCAGCAATTCTACATACTAATTATTTTTTAACTTTATTTGCCGATCGATCGCTACGCAGCTGATCAGATTACATATGTTTATTTGTGCTCTAGCCTTGGTGGCGACAGTAATAGAACTTAACCTATGTTAGTATTAGTGTTATAATTAATTAATAATGTATACTAGTTCGTAAGTCAGAACAGAAATAATATAATTAGTGTATTAGTAGGGCTGACACTAATAAGCGTTAGTGTACGTGAACTAAATTGTAGATTAAAATAAAAAGTTATTCGATAGTTACACCTCGAAGCGACAACACCTCTCGTTGTCATAACTTACACACCCACAACACTAGAAAACATCACTCTCGTTTAGGTGTAACACCCTTTAAGCTTTTGGTAGGATGGTCCTATAGAGTTACATTCCCGTACCTGTGGAACTCTAGAGAACCGCTTGGTGGACTCGCCGTCCGAGAAGATGATGCGGTTGCGAAGTTGATTAGTAAACAATTTACAGATTGACATGGGGGAGCGAACGAGAATGATATCCTAGTCAATGATACAGTATTCACCGGTACAGTCGCAAAAGACAAAAATAGACCCTACATTCTCCATAGAAAGGTTTACAGTTTTCGCGAAGTGATGTGTATTTGTGATAAGGAAACAGAAGCTGCATGTAGTAGTCTTCTTCCTTGGCACTACAACCTCATGAGGTCTTGGCCTGCTAGCTATTGCTAGCTTTCTGTGACTAAGTTTTACCCGTAGCTGGATAGTCAGTCTTGCGTACGGGGAGGCGGTCCGCCGGGATTCGAACCCCGGTCCTGCCGTGTGAAGACCGGCGCCGCTATCGTATATACCACCGGGCCGCATGTAGTAGTAATTTGGAATATTTCGAAATTGAAAGCATTCAAATACAAAGAAAACCATGGGGCCACAAAGAGTGATAAAGAAATCCGAAAGATTTTGTAGAAATTATAATACATCGGTCGTGAATACGAGGAAGCTTGTGATATTTTGAGGCTTCTGAAAATCTACTTGGGAACCGTTTGGTGCGTACTTTTACAATGTATATTTAATCGTCTTATTACATCAATTAATCCTATAGTTCATGTGTCTTACTTTGGGCGTCCTGTTTAATGTATAAATCGTTGCATATGTCAGAGAGTAGGGAAGATATCAAACAAAAAAGAAAAGAAATGTGAATAACGATATGAAAGGAACAGTGAAATAGGAGTGCGGCAGTTATAAGGGACGGATTGTTTGAAGATAGCGAAAATTCTATCCGAAAAGAAAATGGAAACTGGAATCGAGCGAGAAATCAGTTTGAGAGTATAACGGACAATTGTGAAAATAAAAGTTGTATAACAAAGGTTTTACAAATATGTGGAGCAAGAATCATGACAGATTATATAATTGTTTAAACCCTCCTAAATAAAAAGAAATAATCCAGTTGTATAATCAGTCGGTATTTGCTGGGTCATGTGCGTGAGATTGCGAATAAGCTGATGTGATTGTTGATTTGAGCTTTTCAATTATTTAATTTGCGTATGGTATTAGGTGTCACTTAATAGTGATCGTCATGTGTTCTTTAAAAATATTCATTTTTCGTTCTTTGCGGTATGTCAGAGCCAGAGAAGAAGAAAAAGAGTATTCCTGCTCCACTCACACCAATCTTCATAAAATACCAAATAGGTGTCTTTAAGTATTTTTCATTTTTAAAGATAAGTTAAGATTTCATTTGAATTTGTTTTGGGAATCATTAATTAAAGTGACAGATAGATTAATGAAGTTGGAGCTTATTTGTACTGAAATGCTCATATAGTTCTACCGCATAATTACATAGAACGGCCCTGTGGCCGAGTCGGTAGCAGAACCGGCTCACATGGAATCCTACGTACTGCCGCTTTGTACGCAGCAGTGACTGTTTAGCTATAGGTAAAACAAACTCAAGAAGTACCAGTAATGGATGATCAAGACTTCTCGATTAAATAGAATAAAAGAAAAAAAAGAAGAGGAAGAAGAATAACTCTGAAATTAGGCCACATTTCCTCGTTGATTCCAAGGAGAATCAGAAAAAGTAATCCATAACGCAAGTATTAAATTTCATTCGCCACCTAAACATTGGGATAGCACATACGAATACATTTCGTGTAAATATAGTCTTCCATCTATCTTCAATTAAAGTAATCACTGTAAGCGCATGTAGAAGAAATCACAATGCCTAGTTTTACACAAAATGATTACTCCTCCTGTTGTTTTTTCATTGAGCGATGAAATTTCAGTGAGCGTGGTAATCTTGCATTGATACTTTACCGTCCATCAATCTTAAATGCACTGACTTGCCTACTCATTTTTCAATACTCCAATTAAATAATTATGTTAAGAAACCAAATTCAACAGCAGTATAATCGCATTAATGGAATATCGAAGAATGATTAAAATTCCTTACTGAAGTACTGTTATTTTTTAGCCGAATTGATTTATCTGGTTTCATTGCATTCAACGCCTTGATCGGTTACTACAGTGCGTAACACAATTATAAGACCACTTGATTTTTAAGAGTATAACTTTAAAAGTTGAGAAGATAGATAAAATTGATGTTCTGCAAAGTTGTAGAGATTAATAAAATACGGATTTTCATGTATTTTGCATATTTTTACGCACACTAATACTATTTTTTTCTTCGGGGTGAAAATTGCTCCTTGTAACATAACTATAAGCCCACCTACGAGAATCCTTTGTTGTTCATGCAAATAATCATTATAAAAATCGGTAAAAATTACAATTAGCAAGAAAGACTCCCTTTTAACGTAAAAACAATTTTAAACAATCTTTTTAAACGTTTGGAGAACTCATGCATGCAACTTTCAGAGTTTTTATACATAATTTTATATATTTTTATTTTTATAATATTTTTTTTTCTTGTGTATATTTTGGTCCCCTTTTTTTTGGAGCATAAATCTACAAAGAATACCTTTCCAAATATGTATAAACATCCGTGGTATAGTACCCATAGCATGTGCAGGAGCCAAATAAACGTACTTAGAAATGAGCCTTTTTGCGGTATACATTGCTTTACGTGCCTCGTGAACTTCGAAAACTAAAGATAACAATATGCAAAAAGTGGGACATAATGATGAATATTAGGGAAAATCAAAAATTATTTTTACAGATTTTTCCTACGATCAACGACCGCTACGCACTCCCCTCTTTTACTGCAACAGAAGCGCGCGTAAACGTTTACGAACAATACAAGCGAAACCATTGATCCTGTTGGTCAAGTCTAGTACGCCATTTGATTACCTATGACCTAGGTCGTCGTTAACCCAAAAAGATAAAGAAGAAAAACATAAAACTAACCGTCAATTGAAATAGTTGTAATTGGCTTAAGAGTTTAGAGCTTTCGAAATATTTGCAACGATTTGCAACGTTTCGCTTGTACTGTTTGTAAACGTTTACGCGTGCTTCTGTTGCAGTAAAAGAGGGGAGTGCGTAGCGGTCGTTGATCGTAGGAAAAATCTGTAAAAAATATTTTTGATTTTCCCTAATGTTCTTCATTATGTCCCACTTTTTGCATATTGTTATCTTTGGTTTTCGAAGTTCACGAGGCACGTAAAGCAATGTACACCGCAAAAAGGCCTATTTCTAAGTACGTTTATTTGGCTCCTGCACATGCTATGGGTACTATACCACGGATGTTTATACATATTTGGAAAGGTATTTATTCGTTTTTTTTTATTCTCTACAACTTTGCACAACATCAATTTTATCTATCTTCTCAACTTTTAAAGTTATTCTCAAAAAACAAGTGGACCTATAGTTGTGTTACGCACTGTATAACCGTACTGCTAATTGAAACCTAAGATTGATTGATTTAAAAAGATTGGATGAAAATGAGTAGATCCTATGTTATACAAGCATACATGTACAAACCTGAATTTTGTAAGCATTTTCTGTATGGCAAGTGAAATAGAAAGTTGTTTAATTATATGTTCGTATTATGAGGGCGGCCCGGTGGTGATGCGACAGCGGCGCCGGTCTTCACACGGCAGGACCGGGGTTCAAGTCTCATCTGGGCCGTTCCCCCATAGTGAGGATTGACTAACCAACTATGCGGTATCAATTAGTCTAGTAAGCCAGATATGGCAGGCATGACCTTAAGAGGTCGTTAGGCCAAGAAAGAAGAAGAAGTATTATGAAAAATCTAAGTCTATAATTATCATTTTCACAACAAGTACACCTGTTGCAAGCAACGGCTCAAACAAATTGTTTGTAAACAAACGCTAGGCTCCTTTTATCTAGTTCCGCAAGAGGGCGTTCGCAGCTAGTTTTAAACCACTCGGCTTAGGGCACGAAGCTGGTGGTTCGCGTGAGTGCCAAGGTTTTATAAAGCAGAGCGGATAGGGCAAAGGTCCTTTTTTCGATCACACAACGTGTAAGAACAGGAGATTTTTTAGCGCGCCAAACAAATTAAACGTAGCTTCACCACGCCAAACCACCACGATTCGACCCGCGCCTATCCCCGTATAACGATTCCGGACAATCTATAGTTATATGCCAATACCCACTAAGAAGAGGAATACGAAGTATAAACGGACGGTATGACACACTTGAGTGCATGTGTGCACGCGTGTGTCAACTGTAAAACGTGTAAATGACCGTTAAGCGTCGGTAGCGCTCTCTTTTCTGCGATACTTCATCCAATAAACACCTCATCGATCCTCGACTCATCATTGGCGCAGCCGGTAGTTGTGAGTACATATTGAAAATTTACAGGTAAAAACAGTGCAAAAAAAGATTTTATTCAACTAAAGATAGTGAATCTTTGTGTAAGTGTACCCGAAATCCGTTTGTGTAAATTTAAGCGTGATTTCATCTCCGATCGATAGTGAAAGTTCGGGTGATTTGTGGTGCCGCCGTCCTGTAAACACGTGCTTACAACGGAGTCTTTTGTGTGTGACCGTTGACTCCAGAACAAAAAACGAGGTGTTTCGCTTTGGAATTAGGTTTGTGCGCACTACTAGATAGACGCAAAATCTGTGAGCAAAATCGCACTACAAGATAGACGATTTCTGCATATTGTTCCGCACGAGCACATTTTGAGTTAACCTTAAAAACAAAAAGAAAAGAGCAAAAGAGTGTACGATAAAGATTGAGCGCACTTTTCGATAGACGCACAATCTACACACATAACATACCGCACTACTAGATAGACGGCTTCTGTGTTTCTTTCCTGCGTTGAGTGTACGGTTGTATGAGTGACCTTCATAAAATTTTATCCGCTAGGCGTGACCCCGTCAGTGATAGTGAATACAGTGACAGTGTCGACTCTTTTGATTCCGGTAGTTTAGCTCATATTCCGATAGAAAATCTCGATATTCAGCTAGGAACGATGTCTCTCGACGAACCACATTCGCAAAACCCAAGCGATGAATAACGTATTGACGCAATTAATGTCGCAGATAAGCATTTTAAATGAAAATGTACAACAAATTTCTGCAAAACAAGAATCGTATGAAAATACACTTCAAAGGTTAATGACTCCTGAAAACACGTGCTTGCAAAGTACAGTTACATTACCTGTTCCATCTACTGCTAATACTGGTGATTTTTTTCGGATCCCTGATCCTATCAAATCGATCCCTCCGTATGATGGAAATCGTGAACAATTACATTCGTGGATAACAGTGGTCGAAAATACACTTAGCATTTTTGAAAATGTAGTGAGCACCCAGGTGTATGATATTTACGTCCAGTCAATATTAAATAAAATTACTGGAAATGCCAAGGACGCTTTATGTCTAGCAGGAAACCCCTTAAATTTTATTGAGGTGAAAAATGTTCTGATAGAAGCTTTTGGAGATCGCCAAGAATTGGCCACATACAAAGCCCAACTTTGGTCAAACAAACAAAGCGACGATATGAGTATTCACTTGTATTATACAGGGTTTATCAGCCCAGCTCAAGTATTGAAAGGATCATTTCAAACTCGTGAAACGCAAGCTAAAACTGGCACAATAGAATTCAAGCTTGGAAAGCCAATTCATAGTAGTAAATCAGCACCTCAAAATCGTAACACTGTTTCTCAAATTCATCAGTTGTTTACCGCGAATCTCGTTTTGAAGGCGTTCTTTGCGACTATGGGCATAAGGATTGGATAATTAGTCAAAAAAATAATTCATTTTTAGGCTTCGATTCATTAATAAAGAATAGTTGGGAAATAATGTACTATGTTAAACAAAATATAAGATTATTAAATTATCTTTCATTTGCTCCCTAATCATGATAGTCCAAACAAAAATATGTACATTTGTGTACCTATAGTACAAAGGTATTTGCAAAAATAAATAAACATTACAATGACACCTGAAACAGTGTTTAAGAGTTCAACAATAAATTATAAAACTATATTTCTTTACTTTTCTTTATTAATCAGTCGAGGCCTATGAATAATTTTTTTGACTAATTATCCAATCCTTATGCCCATAGTCACAAAGAACGCCGTCAAAACGAAATTCGCGGTAAACAACTGATGCATTTGAGAAACAGTGTTACGATTTTGAGGTGCTGATTTACTACTTTGAATTGGCTTTCCAAGCTTGAATTCTATCATGCCAGTTTTAGCTTGCGTTTCACGAGTTTGAAATGATCCTTTCAATACTTGAGCTGGGCTGGTAAACCCTGTAAGAAAACAAAAGAAATAATGCTTAACATTAAAACGATCGCGAAATAGAATAAAATGTATAGTGAAAGTTGGACAGCCATTTGTAAATTTATAGAAGAAGATGCGTTAGCCGGACTCAAAAATCCTTATTTTGGCTATGCGCAAGCAGCTAAGCCTGATAATATTGAAAGCGCTTATGCATTCCTATGCAAATTCACCGCAAACGAAAAAAATTCGTCACAACTGTCTCAACCAAAATATCAAAAACCGTGTACAAGTAACAAAACAATGCACAACTTTTCAGTAAACTCGAATACAAATAAGGTCTTCACAAATACCCAAGGTACAAATCAAACTAATGTTCAATCCAATCCGATACGACAAATTCAGTATAAAACTCCTACAGAAAAAATGGATGTTGATCCATCAACTAAAAGTCGGCTTACAATCAATAGAAACTTTTTAAACAACAATGAAATACCGTCACTCGATACTGAAGTTTCATGTTCAGAAGAAGACGATATTTTGACAAATTTTTGGGAAGTCACGACAAGAACCAAGCCATCGTAGATTATCTTCCGTATTTAAATTGTGTTAATACGAAATCAAAGAGAAATTTGAAATTATTAATAGACACTGGATCCAACAAAAACATTTTGCGAAATGGTATAATTCCAGATCATTTAACCCTGCTGCTAAATAACACGCGTGTTAAAAATATAACGGGGGAACATCGCATTGATAAAAAGGGACATATTAATCTACTTGGTTTTGGATTACCAAAACAAACATACTACTTAGTGGACTTCCACAACTTCTTTGATGGAATTCTTGGCTCTAAATATTTAGCAGAAAATAACGCTATAATCAACTATGCAAAAAAAGTTATTACTATCAACGATATTATGATTCCCCTTAGAAAATATTTCCCATCGAAAAAGGTCTTCAACCATTTCATTACTATCAATACTTTACAAGACGGTGATTGGTTAGTATCATCCTTTCAAACTCTGTACAAAGACTGTTTAATTAAGTCAGGTTTATATAAAGCTGAAAAGGGCAAATCAACAGTTAACATTCTAAGTTTCGATCAAAAACAACCAACAAATTTAAGAACTTATGGTTTGAATGTGAACAATTTTGAAACTATTACCCCCATTCCAATACGTAATTGTGAAGAAGTCGATAAAAACACCATAAAATCTTTAATTAGGACTGAGCATCTTTCACCGTTGGAAAAAGAATGTTTACTGAATACAATTATTCAGAATTCTTCCGTTTTATTAAAAGAAGGAGAGAAACTCTCAACCACTAGTGTTATTAAGCACAAAATAATAACAAAAGATAACGAACCAACATATACGAAACCTTACCGATTCCCACACCATTTCAAATCAGAAGTGGATAAACAAATTTTATCGCAAGTTCAAGATAAGGAAGAAAGACCAATTTCATTCGGAAGCAGAACGTTAAATAAAACGGAATGTAACTACTCGACTACCGAGAAGGAAGCATTAGCCATAAATTGGGAAATTAGGAAATACAAACCTTATCTTTATGGAAGCAAGTTTACGCTCGTAACTGATCACAACCCTCTTGGCGAAGTTCCATATAAAATTGAGTGACGATTTGGGCTGTAACTCGGCTGTAACTGGGCTGTATGACGCACCACTTACAGCCCAAAATGAGCGACCCGAACGAGCGACCCGGACGAGTGACCCGAACGTGCGCATTCTGCAGCTCTCGCTCATACTTCTTCTGTCTACGCTCCTGTGATACCCACACTTGTTCATTCCACGAAATAAGAAGACGCGTGTTTTCACCGGTTTTTTTTTTTATTCGTTTGGCGTTGGTTTGGATCGCCTTTCACTTGCTTCGCTGAATGACGGTCTACGGCGTCTGATTCGGGTGTCTTCTTTTCGTTTCCTGCTGGTACTGCCGGTGTCTCCACGAAAGTCCACTCCAAATATTCGCTTGAAAAATGATCTAGAACGGAATAAAATATCATGATTAGATAGAGGAGATCGTATCGAGCGGGTGCAGAGATCTTTCACCAGGTTTGCGGTTGGTAAAATACTTGGTAGATCCTCTAGCGCCCTGCCCGATTATGAGTCTAGGTGTCAGCTGCTGGGGCTTGACTCTCTTGAGGTCCGTCGTTCACACTCCCAAACCCTATTTGTCGCTTCCCTCTTGCTCGATTGTATTGATGCTCCTTCTCTGCTCTGCTCCATCCCATTCTATGTTCCCAACCGTTCCCTTCGTATCCGTCCGCCTCTAATGATTCCGAGACGCCGTACCTCGGTTGGTCGAAACGACCCGTTTTTGCGTGCACTTCGTTTGTTTAATTCCTCGTCTCATGTTTTTGATTTCCACTACTCATTACCATCGTTCCGCTCCATGTTAAGATCCTCTCTCTTTCCCCCTACTCCTTTCCCTTCCCTCTAAATTAGGCATTAATTAGTTTAAAGTAGATTGTAAGTTCGTTTGTGTAGCCAACAGGCAGACAATACGTAAATAAATAAAATAAATAAATAAATAAATAAATAAATAAATAAATACTTTACAAGACGGTGATTGGTTAGTATCATCCTTTCAAACTCTGTACAAAGACTGTTTAATTAAGTCAGGTTTATATAAAGCTGAAAAGGGCAAATCAACAGTTAACATTCTAAGTTTCGATCAAAAACAACCAACAAATTTAAGAACTTATGGTTTGAATGTGAACAATTTTGAAACTATTACCCCCATTCCAATACGTAATTGTGAAGAAGTCGATAAAAACACCATAAAATCATTAATTAGGACTGAGCATCTTTCACCGTTGGAAAAAGAATGTTTACTGAATACAATTATTCATAATTCTTCCGTTTTATTAAAAGAAGGAGAGAAACTCTCAACCACTAGTGTTATTAAGCACAAAATAATAACAAAAGATAACGAACCAACATATACGAAACCTTACCGATTCCCACACCATTTCAAATCAGAAGTGGATAAACAAATTTTATCGCAAGTTCAAGATAAGGAAGAAAGACCAATTTCATTCGGAAGCAGAACGTTAAATAAAACGGAATGTAACTACTCGACTACCGAGAAGGAAGCATTAGCCATAAATTGGGGAATTAGGAAATACAAACCTTATCTTTATGGAAGCAAGTTTACGCTCGTAACTGATCACAACCCTCTTGGCGAAGTTCCATATAAAATTGAGTGACGATTTGGGCTGTAACTCGGCTGTAACTGGGCTGTATGACGCACCACTTACAGCCCAAAATGAGCGACCCGAACGAGCGACCCGGACGAGTGACCCGAACGTGCGCATTCTGCAGCTCTCGCTCATACTTCTTCTGTCTACGCTCCTGTGATACCCACACTTGTTCATTCCACGAAATAAGAAGACGCGTGTTTTCACCGGTTTTTTTTTTATTCGTTTGGCGTTGGTTTGGATCGCCTTTCACTTGCTTCGCTGAATGACGGTCTACGGCGTCTGATTCGGGTGTCTTCTTTTCGTTTCCTGCTGGTACTGCCGGTGTCTCCACGAAAGTCCACTCCAAATATTCGCTTGAAAAACGATCTAAAACGGAATAAAATATCATGATTAGATAGAGGAGGATACAAGGGTCACGTACTTTATACTTGTACTTACATTTTATGACGATTTGCAGCAAATATTGCCCCTTTATTTCACCGGTATCAACGCGTGCATCCTTCACTGCTTGAGAATAACAAAAATGTGTGCTTCTTCTTCGCTTCTTTGCCAAGCCAACTGCGTCGACAAAACACGCTCGCACACGCCGCGCTTGCAGAATCGAAAGAGGGCGAACGCGTACACAGGAATGACAGAGATGCATCGATGGTAGAACTCAACATCGATATCGTTTCAAATTCAAAGTCCCAGAAGAGGGAGATCGCGCTAATTTTTGCATATGTAAGCGAAGGATAGCACGACTGAAATCGGAGAGAATGAGTGGCTCCGCCAAGAGGGAAGCCGTTAGCATTTATAAAAACATCGTTTAAAAACTCGAAAGTACTTGCGATTGGAGTTAGAGGATTATAATTATGAAGTAAAGTACAGACAAGGGAAAACTAATATTGTGGCCGATGCTCTAAGTCGATTACCCCAAGAAATTAACATGAACGAAGCACAACATCATTCTAACGTTACGAAGCATTCATTGAAAATTACTAACTTTGAAACAACTGATTCATGTCAGACCACTAACTCATCTGAAGATTCTAGAGATCATTACATGCATATGAGGCCTATAAATTATTATCGAAATCAGTTAATTTTCAAAATATCAGACACAGATCAAATCATCGTAAAGGAAAACCCATTCCTGAATTTCCATAGGACAATCGCAATTAATGCCCCAGAAAGTATGATTCAGCTAGTACAAGATACATTCAAGCATAATTTCTCCATTAAAGGACATTTCATCATAACACAAACGATAGTTGAAGATGTAACTGATACACAAAAGCAAGATTTTTGTCATTTCTACGGAACACAATAGAGGGCATCGTGGAATTTCAGAAGTGGAATGTAAACTTAGAAGAGCTTTTTTCTTTCCAAACATGCAAAGGCTGATAAAACTATTCACCAATAACTGTGAAATATGCAACATTCATAAGTATGACCGCAAACCGTATAACATAAAGATATCTCCGAGACCAATAACCAGCAGGCCTTTAGAAAGGATACACATGGATATTTACATCATAAACCATACGAGCTTCTTATCCTTGGTAGATTCCTTTTCAAAACATCTTCAAATGTTACATATCAGGAATAAGAATATCATACAAGTACAAAGAAAACTTACTCAATATTTCGCGCAATACGGCATACCTAAAGAGATTGTGGCGACCACACAGCTCGAAGAACAACAACGCGACCGACCACCCAGTGAGACAAATTTCGTTAAATTACTCTTAAATAACCGTTAATTTACCGGGTAAATTAGGGGTAAATTAAGGGTAAATTAGCAGTCGTTAATTTACCCAGTCGAGCAGTTTTTGTCGAATTGTCAAAAAATCGAGCTCACCCGGTTCTGGGGTGTGCTGTGGTATGAACTATGGTCTAATGCATCTTTTTTATTATATGAGATTATTATAGATAGCTTGGAGTTTCGATCCGGCGACTTCGCTGCATTAACTGATTACGCTGTCACAGTGCCACTGATATCACGTTATAAGGTGGAAGCTGTAATAGCTATATAAATGATTGCTTTTGTTGTTATTAGACCCGTATCATATGCTACAGATTGATTCCGAAAAGGAGGAGAAAGACGGGAATGTTGTATCGTAGGCGTGGTAGGATGTTAAAACGAATGAGGGAAAAGGCAGAATGTGCTGTGGCTCTACCTTTGAATTCAATTTCAGTAAATAGATTATTAGATCTACAAGATTTTCTGCGTTACGAGTGTGAATAAAATGAATCATTTCCCACATTTACTTCAACTACTTTTGAATGTTTTCCACACCTCATCAAAAACGCATGTAAGCTTGTAACCTTTAATTTACCACTAAATTACCGTCTGCAAATGCCTGCCCATATATGTATATGGATGCATTAATTTATCATGTTTTATCGACTGTAAACAATGCCCAATCGCTAGAATATATGTTAATAACGTTTACTAATCAAGAATCTAACATAATAATCATTTTTAATGATATATTTTGATGAAAGAAATGTACGGGAACACTTGGAACGTTAATTTACCGTTAATTTACTCTTAATTTACCGTCTGACCATTCCTCCAACGTCTCATGATTCCATTCCCCCTACCCGCGCCTACGAACGGCACGGTTTGACAGCCAAAACTGCTCGATTGGGTAAATTAGCAGAACGCTGCCAGACTGGGCACTGTCCGCGTCAGGATGACAGCGTGTCGAGCAGTCGAGCAGAAACGCGAGGCGACGAAGTGACAGCTCACACAGACTGAACTTCCGACTTCCGAGCAGGCAGGACTGGAGCGAGTAAAAAGTGCCTAAACCAAAACTCTCTG